>PISX010005169.1:0-111896 GCA_004024625.1 Mellivora capensis | reverse complement strand
GCAGCCACTCTGGAGAACAGTGTGGAGGTTCCTCAAGAAGTTAAAAATAGAGCTTCCCTATGACCCTGCAATTGCGCTACTGGGTATTTACCCCAAAGATACAGATATGGTGAAAAGAAGGGCCATCTGTACCCCAATGTTTATAGCAGCAATGGCCACGGTTGCCAAACTGTGGAAAGAACCAAGATGCCCTTCAACAAACGAATGGATAAAGAAGATGTGGTCCATATACCCTATGGAGTATTATGCCTCCATCAGAAAGGATGAATACCCGACTTTTGTAGCAACATGGACAGGACTAGAAGAGATTATGCTGAGTGAAATAAGTCAAGCAGAGAAAGTCAATTATCATATGGTTTCACTTATTTGTGGAACATAACAAATAACATGGAGGACATGGGGAGATGGAGAGAAGAAGGGAGTTGAGGGAAATTGGGGGGGAGATGAACCATGAGAGACTATGGACTCTGAAAAATAACCTGAGGGTTTTGAAGGGGCAGGGAGTGGGAGGTTGGGGGAGCCTGGTGGTGGGTATTATGGAGGGCTCGCATTGCATGGAGCACTGGGTGTGGTGTAAAACTATGAATTCTGTTACACTGAAAATAAATAAATAAATAAATAAATAAGAATTTTGATTAAGGACTATTTTTTAATTTTTTTTTATTTTTTATTAACATATAATATATTATTAGCCCCAGGGGTACAGGTCTGTGAATCGCCAGGTTTACATACTTCACACCACTCACCATAGCACATACCTTCCCCAAAGTCCATAACCCAACCACCCCTCCCCCAGCAACCCTCAATTTGTTTTGTGAGATTAAGAGTCTTTTATGGTTTGTCTCCCTCCTGATCCAATCTTGTTTCATTTATTCCTTTCCTACCCCCTAAACCCCCCACGTTGCCTCTCACTTCCTCATATCAGGGAGATCATATGATAATTGTCCTTCTCTGATTGACTTATTCCACTAAGCGTAATACCCTCTAGTTCCATCCATGTCTGTTGATGGACATCTAGGTTCTTTCCATAGTTTGGCTATTGTGGACATTGCTGCTAAACATTCAGGTACACATGCCCCTTCAGATCACTATATTTGTATCTTTAGGGTAAAACCCAGTAGTGCAATTGCTGGGTCATAGGGTAGCTCTATTTTCAACTTTTTGAGGAACGTCCATGCTGTTTTCAAGAGTGGTTGCACCAGCTTGCATTCCCACCAACAGTGTAGGAGGGTTTCCCTTTCTCTGCACCCTCGCCAGCATCTGTCATTTCTGACTTGTTAATTTTAGCCATTCTGACTGGTGTGAGGTGATATCTCATTGTGGTTTTGATTTGTATTTCCCTGATGCCGAGTGATATGGAGCACTTTTTTATGTGTCTGTTGGCCATCTGGATGTCTTCTTTGCAGAAATGTCTGTTCATGTCCTCTGCCCATTTCTTGGTTGGATTATTTGTTCTTTGCGGGTTGAGTTTGCTAAGTTCTTTATAGATTTTGGATACTAGCCCTTTATCTGATATGTCATTTGCAAATATCTTCTCCCATTCTGTCAGTTGTCTTTGGGTTTTGTTAACTGTTTCCTTTACTGTGCAAAAGCTTTTGATCTTGGTGAAATCCCAATAGTTCATTTTTGCCCTTGCTTCCCTTGCCTTTGGCAATGTTCCTAGGAAGAAGTTGCTGAGGCTGAGGTCAAAGAGGTTGCTGCCTCTTCGAAGAGGTTGCTGCCTCTTGAGGTGTTCTCCTCAAGGATTTTGATGGATTCCTTTCTCACATTGAGGTCCTTCATCCATTTTGAGTCTATTTTCATGTGTGGTGTAGGAAATGGTCCAATTTCATTTTTCTACAAGTGGCTGTCCAATTTTCCCAACACCGATTATTGAAGAGGCTGTCTTTTTTCCATTGGACATTCTTTCTGGATTTATCAAAGATTAGTTGACCATAGAGTTGAGGGTCTATTTCTGGGCTCTCTATTCTGTTCCATTGATCTATGTGTCTGTTTTCGTGCCAGTACCATACTGTCTTGATGATTACAGCTTTGTAATAGAGCTTGAAGTCCGGAATTGTGATGCCACCAATTTTGGCTTTCTTTTTCAATATTCCTTTGGCTATTCGAGGTCTTTTCTGGTTCCATATAAATATTAGGATTATTTATTCCATTTCTTTGAAAAAAATGGGTGGGATTTTGATAGGGATTGCATTAAATGTGTAGATTGCTTTAGGTAGCATAGACATTTTCACAATATTTGTTCTTCCAATCCAGGAGCATGGAACATTTTTCCATTTATTTGTGTCTTCCTCAATTTCTTTCATGAGTACTTTATAGTTTTCTGAGTACAGATTCTTTGCCTCTTTGATTAGGTGTATTCCTAAGTATCTTATGGTTTTGGGTGCAATTTAAATGGGATCGACTCCTTACTTTGTCTTTCTTCTGTCTTGTCGTTGGTGTATAGAAATACAACTGACTTCTGTGCATTGATTTTATATCCTGACACTTTACTGAATTCCTGTACAAGTTCTAGAAGATTTGGAGTGGAGTCTTTTGGGGTTTCCACAGAAAGTATCATATCATCTGCAAAGAGTGATAGTTTGACTTCTTCTTTGCTGATTTGGATGCCTTTAATTATTTTTTGTTGTCTGATTGCTGAGGCTAGGACTTCTAGTACTATGTTGATTAGCGGTGGTGATAGTGGGCATCCATGCCGTGTTCCTGATCTTAGCAGAAAAACTCTGTTTCTCTCCATTGAGAATGATATTCGTGGTGAGTTTTCATAGATAGCTTTGGTTATACTGAGATACTACCTTCTATTCCTACACTTTGAGGAGTTTTTATCAAGAAAGGATGCTGTACTTTGTCAAATGCTTTTTCAGCATCTATTGAGAGTACCATGTGGTTCTTGTTCTTTCTTTTATTAATGTATTGTATCACATTGATTGATTTGTGGATGTTGAACCAACCTTGCAGCCCTGGAATAAATCCCACTTGGTTGTGGTGAATAATCCTTTTAATGTACTGTCGGATCCTACTGGCTAGTATTTTGGTGAAAATTTTTGCATCTGTGTTCATCAAGGATATTGGTCTGTAATTCTCTTTTTTCATGGGATCATTGTTTGGTTTTGGGATCAAGGTAATGCTAGCCTCATAAAATGAGTTTGGAAGTTTTCCTTCCATTTCTATTTTTTTGGAACAGTTTCAGGAGAAACTGTTTGGTAGAATTCCCCTGGGAAGCCATCTGGCCCTGGGCTCTTGTTTGTTGGTAGATTTTGGATGACTGCTTCAATCTCCTTATTGGTTATGGGTCTGTTCAGGTTTTCTATTTCTTTCTGGTTCAGTTGCGGTAGTCTATATGTCTCTAGGAATGCGTCCATTTCTTCGAGATTGTCAAATTTGCTGGTGTATAGTTACTCATAATATGTCCTTATAATTGTTTGTATTTCTTTGGTGTTGGTTGTGATCTCTCCTCTTTCATTCATGATTTTATTTATTTGGGTCCTTTTTCTTTTCTTTTTGATAAGTCTGGCCAGGGGTTTATCAATCTTATTAATTCTTTCAAAGAACCAGCTCCTAGTTTCGTTGATTTGTTCTACTGTTTTTTGGTTTCTATTTCATTGGTTTCTGCTTGATCTTTATTATTTCTCTTCTCCTGCTGGGTTTAGGCATTCCTTGTCATTCTTTCTCCAGCTCCTTCAGGTGTAGGGTTAGGTTGTGTACTTGAGACCTTTCTTGTTTCTTGAGAAAGTCTTGTATCGCTATATATTTTCCTCTCAGGACTGCCTTTGCTGAGTCCCACAGATTTTGAATCATTGTGTTTTCATTATCATTTGCTTCCATGAATTTTTTTCAGTTCTTCTTTAATTTCCTGGTTGACCCATTCATTCTTTAGAATGATGCTCTTTAGTCTCCCTGTATTTGGGTTCCTTCCAAATTTCCTCTTGTGATTGAGTTCTAGCTTCAGAATACTATGGTCTGAACATATGCAGGGAATGATCCCAGTCTTTTGGTACCAGTTGAAACCTGATTTGTGACCCAGGATGTGGTCTATTCTGGAGGATGTTCCATGTGCACTAGAGAAGAATGTGTATTCTGCTGCTTTGGGATGGAATGTTCTGAATATATTTGTGATGTCCATCTGGTCCAGTGTGTCATTTAAGGCCTTTATTTCTTTGTTGATCTGTTGCTTGGATGATCTGTCCATTTCTGTGAGAGGGGTGTTAAAGTCCCCTACTATTATTGTATTACTGTTGATGTGTTTCTTTGATTTTGTTATTAATTGGTTTATATAGTTGGCTGCTCCCACATTAGGGACATAGATATTTTAAATTGTTAGATCTTCTTGTTGGACAGACCCTTTGAGCATGATATAGTATCCTTCCTCATATCTTATTATAGTCTTTGGCTTAAAATCTAATTGATCTGATATAAGGATTGCCACCCCAGCTTTCTTTTGATGTCCATTAGCATGGCAAATTGTTTTCTACCCCCTCACTTTAAATCTGGAAGTGTCTTTGGGTCTAAAATGAGTTCTTGTAGACAGCATATCAATGAGTCTTGTTTTTTTTAATCCATTCTGATACGCTGTGTCTTTTGATTGGGGCATGTAGCCCATTTACATTCAGGGTAACTATTGAGAGATATGAATTTAGTGCCATTGTATTGCCTGTAAGGTGACTGTTACTGTATAATGTCTCTATTCTTTTCTGGTCTACTACTTTTAGGCTCTCTTTTGCTTAGAGGACCCCTTTCAGTATTTCCTGTAGAGCTGGTTTGGTGTTTACAAGTCCTTTTAGTTTTTGTTTTTCCTGAAAGCTTTTTATCACTCCTTCTATTTTCAATGATAGCCTAGCTGGATATAGTATTCTTGGCTGCATGTTTTTCTCGTTTAGTGCTCTGAACATATCATGCCAGTTCTTTCTGGCCATCCAGGTCTCTGTGGATAAGTCTGCTGCCAATCTAATATTTTTACCATAGTATGTTACAGATTTCTTGTCCCGGGCTGCTTTCAGGATTTTCTGTTTGTCACTAAGACTTTTAAGTTTTACTATTAGATGATGGGGTGTGGATCTATTCTTAATGATTTTGAAGGGGGTTCTCTGTGCCTCTGGGAATTTGATGCTTGTTCCCTTTGCCATATTAGGGAAATTCTCTACAATAATTCTCTCCAACATACCTTCTGCTCCCCTCTCTCTTTCTTCTTCTTCTGGAATCCCAATTATTCTAATATTGTTTCATCTTATGGTATCACTTATCTCTCGAATTCTTCCCTCATGGTCCCATAGTTGTTTCTCTTTTGCTCAGCATCTTTATTCTCCATCATTTGGTCTTCTATATCACTAATTCTCTCTTCTGCCTCATTTATCCTAGCAGTAAGAGCCTCCATTTTTTATTGCACCTCATTAATAGCTTTTTTGATTTCAGCTTGGTTAGATTTTAGTTCTTTATTTCTGCAGAAAGGGTTTTTATTTCCCCATACAGGGTTTCTCTAATATTTTCCATGCCTGTTTCAAACACAGCTAGCACCTTGAGAATCATCATTCTGAACTCTAGATTTGACATATTGCCAATATCCGTATTGATTAGGTCCCTAGCCTTCTGTACTGCCTCTTGTTCTTTTTTTTTGTGGTGAGTTTTTCCACCTTGTCATTTTATCCAGATAAGAATATATGAAGGAGCAAATAAAATACTAAAAGGGTGGCAAAGACCCCAGAAAAATGTGCACTGACCAAATCAGAAGAGACCCCAAATCATGGGGTGAAGAAAGGGGTTAAAAAGAAGTTCAAAAAAATTTAAAAAGAAAAAATATATATTATATTGGTGAATAGAACAGAGCCACTCACTTAATTTTGGGAGTATTTGGTCTCTTAGAAGAAACTACCTCCCAAAATTTTAAAGAAAAAAAAATATATATATATATACATATATATATATGTATATATATATGGGTAAACATGATGAAGGGATGGAATATGACTGTAAAGATGAGAATTTTTAAAATAATTTTTAAAAAATTCTAAAAAAGGAATTGATAAGTTAATTTGGCTGGGAAAAGAAAGAAAAAAAAAGTGGAGAGAATTTGCTCAGGCTGGAGCTAGAACAAAGCCCTGTACTAGTTTTAGGGTATATTTTGATCTGTTAGAAGAAGTTGTATCCCAAATTTTTAAGAAGAAAAAACCCTGCGTGTATACAAACATAAATAAATAAATAAATAACGTTAGATACAATGAAGGATAAAATATGACTCTAATAATGAAAATTCAAAAAGACTTTTTTTAATGAAAGGTATTGTTAAGATAAACTAGTTAAAAAACGTTAAAAGAGGAAAGAGTAAAAGTTTCAAAAAATTAGAATAAGAAAAAAATTTTTTTAATTAATTAACTTTGTAAGACTAAATAATGGAGAGAAAGCCATGAATTCCATGCTTTGCTTTCTCCTCCTCTGGAATTCCGCCGTTCTCCTTGTTAAGTGACCTTGGTCTGGGCAGGATGTCTTGTTGATCTTCTGGGGGAGGGGCCTGTTGTAGTGATTCTCAAGTGTCTTTGCCTGAGGTGGAATTGCATCACCCTTACCAGGGGCTGGGCTAAGTAAACTGCTTGGGTTCTCTTTCAGGAGCTTTTGTTCCCTGAATGCTTTCCGTAGAGTTCCAGCTGATGGGAGTGAAAATGACAGCCTCCCAGTCTCCGTCCTGGAGGAACCGAGAGCTCAGGGCCCCACTCCTCAGTGCGCCCTTGGAGAAAAACGCTCAATCACTCCCATCTCCCTGGCCTCCGGCCGGGTGCCAAGCTCATCAGGCCTGTGACAGAGCACCTCTGTCTCTGGCACACAGCCCCAGCTGGAGTCTCCAAACCCAGCGGATCCTGCTGCTCTTCCAGGGGAGTCTCCCCAGATCTGCCACTTATGGGGTCCCTGCTGAAAGAGCAGTGGTTTGACTGTGCCCTGGATCACAGTTTAAGATAACCCCGAGTTGAGAGCTCACTCCTCAGCTCTCTCTCTAGCCGGTTTCCCTGATCTAATACCTGCGAGCTCTGTGATACTCAGACACCCCCAATCCCTCTGTGACCCTGCGGGACCTGGGGCCATGCTGACCCCGCGTGGGCTTCACCCCAGTTTAGCCTCTGGAGCAATGTCCCTCAGTGGAGCAGACTTTTACAAAGTCCTGATTTTGTTCTCTGTTGCTCTGCCACTTGCCCAGAGCCAGCCCCTACCCCCACAGTCTATCTTCTCATCACTTTGGATTCACTTCTCCGCAGGTCCTACCTTTCAGAAAGTGGCCAATTTTGTTTCTAGAACTGCTGCTCCTCTTCTCTTCAATCTCCTGTTGGATTTGTAGGTGTTCAAAATGCTTTGATAAACTATCTAGCTGATCTCCTGCTACCTGATGCCATCTCAGCCTGCTACTTCTCCGCCATCTTGACTCCTCCCCCTGGGTAGAATATTCTTGGTTGTAAGGTTGCTTTTTTTTTTTTTTCTTTCGGCACTTTGAATATGTCATGCAACTTTCTCCTACCTGAAAATTTCCTGCTGAAAAATCTGATGGTTTTATGGAGATTCTCTTATATGTAGTAAGTTGTTTTTCCCTTGCTTGTTTTATGATTCTCTCCTCGTCTTTGATTTTAGACATGTTAATTATAATGTGTCTTGGTGTGGGTCTCTTTGGGTTTATCTTATTTGAAACTCTCTAAGCCTCCTGGACATGGATATCTATTTCCTTCCCCAGTTTAGGGAATTTCTCAGAAATTACTGCTTCAAATAAGATTTCTGCCTCTTTCTCTCTCCTCCTTTTGAGAGCCCCATAATGTAAAGATTATTCTGTTTTATGTTTGTCTTAGAAGTCTTTTAAGCTAGCTTCACTTCTCTTTTTTTTCTTTTTTCTTTTTGCTGTTCTGATTGGGCGAATTCAATTGCCCTGTTTTCAAATTTACTGATACTTTCTTCTGCTTCATCTAGTCTGCTATTGAACCACTCTAGCATATTTTTTTTCCAGATTAGCTATCAGATTTTTGTGGGGAGGGGGTTTATAGAATGTAGTTTTATCTTATATTGTTCTGCTGTTACATAGGGCATAACATTTTCACACAGCTTTTTTGGGACTACAGTCAGTGATCAGCAACATATAATAGTGATCCAGCTCTACATGGAGTAGACACCCTGGACACCCTCTCACATGTGCACAAATCTGCATGGAAAAGTACTAACATTTTACACTTGGAGTGGTGTACTTTATTTCCCCTTTCTAGTGTAGTAATAAATTACATGCACTTTAATTTGCCAAAAACAATGGTTGCATTCTGGCAGCAACATGCTACTTCTATTACGTAATGAATTGAATACTGGAACTAGAAAGGCAGGAGGTGTAAGTGAACTTTTATTGGGAAGAGATATTGTCAACCTAAATAGCAGCAAATGAAGAATGAAAAAGGAAACTTCCTGTTGTCACAAATACACAAGACCTCCGTCATATATGATATGGGGAGGCATTTCAGTTTGGGAGCCCCAGTGAAGAAATGCCAAATGCTTTGCCATTCAATCTAATATTTCTAGATTCCTACCAGAAAGGAATACATTAAGGGCATGGAAAAGTTGCCCACTGAAACGAAACTCCCAAAGAAGAGTGAGGGAATTTAGAAATTAAGAAGTTACATAGAACACTTTAAATTATAATGAACTAAATTTCATAATTTCACAGTAATACAAAACAGTCCCTTGCAGAACTGGTTCAAATTACTTAAATACAAGATACATTTTTAGTCCTCTATGTAAGTGTTTGGAAGTTACTTATGTTTATAGGAAATGAAGCTATTAATACTTTTCTACAGCAGTAACTGCACACAAGGAAGGCCAAAACAAACATAAATCAAGGAATGGAGTTTTCCCAGAGCTGCAGTGTGAAAAGACTATAAACAGTTGATTCCATACACATGAATAGGTTTCTTTGCTATAGGAAATCCAAATGGAATAAGTATTGGAGATGAGTAAAAAGGTTTCTTGAAGGGGAACCTGGGTGGCTCAGTGGGTTAAGTCTCTGCTTTCGGCTCAGGTCATGATCTCAGGGTCCTGGGATCGAGCCCCGCATTGGGTTCTCTGCTCAGCAGGAAGCCTGCTTCTCCCCCACCCCCCCGACTCTGCCTGCTTCTCTCTGCCTACTTGAGATCTCTGTCAAATAAATAAACAAAATCTGGGAAAAAAAAAGTTTCTTGAAGGGAAGAAGGATGACACCCTGTATGCATTTAGTTTTCTGTCCCTTCTGACACATCACATTCTTCTCCTGCACTGAGGTTCATAAGTTAGGTTGTCTCTAAGCAAGTGCATGGTGAGGGTGCTGTCTTTGTAGGAGTCTTCATTCAGTGTATCATGTTCTGCAGTGTATCAGGTGTGCAGCAAGCTCTGGGTTAGTAAGCTTCTCATAGTTAAATATAGAAGAGTTAAGAGCTAGCCCCAGGCAGGTTGGGTGTGTGGGTTGCATCTTTTTCTTGCTTATATCAAAAGCCTCTTGGTAAGCTCGCTGGGAACTATCATTTGTTTTCGATCATCACCACATGCACCTTCAGCAAGGTACCCAAAGTAATTTCCCTTCAATTTCGTATAGAAGACCTTACTCTCTGGATTAGTTGCATTGGCTCTTCAACACTTATCCAACAATTCCAACACCGTGGTACAAATGGACCTCAGCTCAGACCCCACTTTTTCCCAATAGTCCTTAATCAGCTGCAACTTCTTGTTGGAGGTGTTGGTTTTCTGTTCCATGCTCAAGATGACCCTTCAGGCTAAACTGTGGCCCCTGACCATGTTCTTGTAGGCCATTGAGAGCAGGTTATGCTCCTCATTGGACAGCTTAATGCCTGCCCAGTCATAGCCTTCATGCAGATGGCCATGTCTCATAGCGCTTGGCCTGATCTGCCAGCTTCACCTTCTGGCCCAGCTCCATCTTCTCCATGGGGATGGGGAGAGGGGAGTGAGGATGAGCAATGACCTGGATCGGGAGGAGCCATGAGGAGGACCACATACCCACGGCCACAGTGCAAGTCCCACCACTTTGATCTGCTTTTCAGATTAGCTTTATACCCTTCAAGTCTGTGAACCTCTATTAAGTACTTTCTTGTATTTTCTATCTCTTTGTTGAAGTTTTCACTATGTTCATTCATTCTCCTGAGTTTGATGAGTATCTTTATGACCATTACTTTGAAGTCTTTACCAGGTAAATGGCTTATCTCCATTTCACTAAGGACCTTTTCTGAGGTTTTATCTTGTCGTTGATTTAAAACATACTGTTTCTTTATTTTGCTTGATTGCCTCTGTTGGGTTGTGTGCATTAGTTAAAATAGCCACCTCCCCCAGTCTTGAAGTAGTGGCCTTGTGCAGGAGATGGAACTTACTGTATACAGCTGCCCTGGCTCTCTGTTGTCTCTCAAACCTCTGTGATTGCCCAAGTAGAGTGTTGTTTTTAGTGGTTCCCCATGTTTGAGGCTTTGCCAAGACCTGATCCTCAGGAAGCAGTTTTTAAAGTATGCACATATAAACAGTCTGTGGGATCACAGGCATAAATCTCCCTGGCCACCAAAACCAGGTGGTATACAGATGTTCCCTAGATGGCAGTCAGCCAGTCAGGATGACAGAAAGTGTACAAACCCCTTTTTGGGAGATACTGGTAACCTGGAGTAAGGCAGAGGGAGAATACAAAGATGGCACCCACCAGCCTTTGTCCCCAGGAAACGCTTCAGTATGTTTCTAGATGTGTGTCAAACCAGATCTGCCCCTCATGCCCAGTCTAGAAAGACTGGGGTGCTTCAGTCTGAGGTGTGTGCAGTGCCCCGTGGGTGGTATCCCGCCAAAGTACTATTTCTCTACTTGTTACAGTCCCATTGGATCCAGGAATTCATGGGCCTCTGGCCAGCAGGGGTTTCCCCTGGGCAACAGCCATAAAATCTGTGGTTCCAGACATAAAAACCAGAGCACAAATATATGTAAAATCTCCCCCCACCCCCACCTTGGGAAAAACTGGCACTCAGGAGGATGGCAGAGGGAGAATGGGAAGATGACCCTCCCCAGAGGGTACCCCAGCAGACTCCTACATGGGCAGTAAAATAGATGCCTTGTCCTCAGATCAATGCTTTAAGATAAGAAAACAAGACTGGGTGTCTTTCAATCAGCTGCTTCTGCACTGATCCCTGGGGTGAGGCCAAGGGTGAAAGTCCTCTAACAGCCATTTCTCAGAGTTGGTCCCATGGATACACACACTGTTGATGTCCAAAAAACAAGATGTTTTGGTGGCTTGTCTCAGTGATGCATGTCTTAAAAGTTGGGGTACCCAATGTGGTGCTCAATCCGTTTAAGTGAAACGCTCTCTAGCCACTGGCAACCACTTTATATTTGACTAATCTAGGTGCCTCATTTAAGTAGAATCATACATTTGTCTTTCTGTGACTGGTTTATTTCATTTAGCATAATGTACTCAAGTCATATCCATGTTGAAGCATGTGTCAGAATTTTCGTTCTAAGGCTGAATAGTATTCCATTATATGTATATACCACATTTAATTTACCCCTTCACCTGCAGATGAACACTTGGGTTACTTCGATTTTTGGCTCCTATGACTAATGATGCCACAAATCTGGGTGTACAACTATCTGGTTGATCTGATTTCCGTCTTTGGGGTATATAGCCAGAGAGAGAGTTGCTGATCATATGGTAATTGTTTTCCTTTTTGGAGAAACCATCTAATGTTTTCCATAGAAGCTGCACATTACTATTAGCAGCTCACAAGATTTCCAATTTTTCTATATTCTTGCCAAAACTTGTTTGGCTTTGTGTTCTGTTTATAAAAGCTATTCTAATGGGTATGAAGTGCTATCACATTGTGGGTTTGATTTGCATTTCTCTAACGATTAGTGACACTGAGCAACTTTTCACGTGCTTATTGGCCATTTGCTCTTTGGAAAAATGTCTATTCAAATCCTTTGGCCACTTTTTAAATTGGCTGCTTTTTTTGTTGCTTTGTTGTTTTTATTGCTATACCTGTTTTTATGTATCAAAATTATATTTGCTATAAACTGTTTTTCCTTTATAGTGATTATTTTCATATGTTAATTGTTAAATGTGTTTCATTTAAATACATGTGTGGCTAGGTTTACTGAGTGGTGATAAAAGCTATATTCCAGGTCAAAAAAATTTAGAATTCAGCGTTCTAAGGAATCTATTATATAAACAGAAGTTTATTTAGAAGAATTATAACATTTTATGAGAAGAAATTATTAAAATTAACAAAGTAAGGCTTTTTCAGACAATGAAGTAAAGACATTTTTAACACCTCTCTTTTTAAGAATTGCCCAAAATCAACAGAAAGAAACAAAAAAATGAACTCTATTTGCATGAAATTAGGAGACATAGTACAAATCACAAGATCTGAAATGGAAAACTGGCAGACAATGTCACCGGATTTAGCTGATTAGAAGGTTTAGATGTCCTGAAAACACCAACTGTACTAAAATTTAAAAGGTAATGATGCTGGAAGGCCGGGTCTGAGGACCCAGGAAGGGTCCAGCAGTACCAGCCAAGAGCATCATTGGCTTTGCATAGGATGGAAACCAAATGTGATTCAGCAGAAAGTGAGAGCAGAGTTTATTGGTGACAGAGAGCAGATACAGATGAAGTATCTGGAGACTCAGAAAGGAAAGGAACATGAGTCTTGTCTTTGCTTGAAGTCTGGGGTTTTTTATTGAAGATGGTGGTCTGGTGTACATGTCCTCTCAAGCTTCCAGGAACCAGTTAGAACAAAGACAACTAGGTGTTGTTCTTTGAAGCCAGGGAATCTTGGCCTTAAGATGTCTAGGCTTATGGTCTGGAATACGTATATGAGAGCTTTGTGCAGGCATTGTCACCTGGTCTTCCTTAGATGTTATCTATTCTAAAGAAATCATTAACTCTCTACCCTCTTACAAGAAGGATGTACACTATTTGCATTATGAGGCATGCGTGAAGTGGGGTGGGAGTGCAGGTTCTAGCAAGACTAGAAGCAGGAAAAGGAGCAAAAAGCAGACTTTTATGTAGTCCTTCAGTCTTCTCTCTCAGTATGTCATTGGCTTAGCAGTCAAGCAGTGAGAGATAAGGAAAATGGCATCTGAGCTAGAAAAATGGAGACACCGGTTATGCTGTGGCAAAAGATCTGGTCCAGCTGTAGCCTCCAATAATTTTTCTTGCTGGGAGACTGGAGGAGAGCACCTCACAGCCCTCACTCCCCTCCAGTCATTCAGTGGACGTGGTGTTCACTAAATGAATCTTTCCAGCCCGACCTGATAAACTGGCTTAGCTCTGTTTAATCCAAAGCCTACGTAAGTCACTAAATCCTGTTTACTTTCTCTGTCTCTCCAATCTTTTCCTTCCAGTCTGTCTACTGTCCACTAGATGAATACAGTCATCTCCATGGTGAACATGGGGCTCCTTTGGGTATTTCTCCCTACAGTGTAGAGAAATAAAGCTAAAAACCTCATCTTTTAGACTTCCTTGCTGAATGAATTCTGGAAGCAACAGAGAGTCCATGAATCAGATGTACTTGTAGTGAAAGGCGAGCATTCAGGGAAGTCTCATGTTTTTGTTAACAAGTACAGCCAGAGGGGCATGGGCTCTAATCTGTGGCAGCATGAGTAGAGATCCCCCTATCTGGCCACTGTTTTCACAGGTGAAACACACGAGACCATTGGTCAATCTATTTTTTTGTTAGTGCGGATCTAGAAGGCATGATGACAACCTGCACGCAGCCTGATCCACAGACCAAACTAAAGAGTGTGTTAGTGAAGCCAGTGGTTCCAGTTCCCTATATCCCAGTCCCTTACAACCTCCCTGTCTCCTGGTTGGCAGTGCTAGGAAAGCCTTTCTCAGAGGCCCAGCCTGGCCCAGCCAAACCATCCTTTCAATAATTTTGTAGGTGCTAATTTCTACTATCAAAGACTTTTTACTTCAAAACAACTAGAATAGTTTATGTAATCTGGATTAAACCCTGCCTAACAGGGTATTAGATGATATTCTCCATTTATGCATTGGATAGGATAAAAGGACATCCCAAAACTACATCCTGCCCATTCCTGAGCTTCTTTCTTCTAACATTCCCTGGCACCCTGCAGTGTAGTTAATGAGACAATCCTGGATTTGCCAAGCACTGCCACCATCCCACCAGCAACCACCACTTTGTTCTCTGTATTTAGGAGTCTGCTTTTGTTTGCTTCTTAAATTCTTCCTGTCAGGTTGATTTGTTTTGTTTTTGAAGTTCCAAACATGAGGATAAGCCTATGGTATTTGGCCATGGAAATAATGGATCATGTTATTTCTCTGTTATTTTGAAAGAATATTCAGACTCTTCCCATAGGGTGCCCCAAATTATGTTCTGACCAGCATGCATGAGGGTTCCTATTTTCTTTATACCCTTGGCAACTTTTGATATTTCTACCCTTTGGGTTATACCCATTTGGACAGTTGTCAGCTGATACCACACAGTGGATTTGATTTGCCTTTCCCAGATGACTAGTGATGTTGAGCACTTTCCCGTGTGTCTGTTGGCCATCTGTATGTCTTCTCTGAAAATGTCTATTTAGGGTTCTCTGCCCATGTTTTCATCCAATGATTTGGTGGTGGTCTGTGTTGACTTGTAAAAGTTCTTCCAATACTTTGGATATTCAATCCTTATAGAATATAGCATTTGCAGAAATCTTCTTCCATTCATTAAGTTGTCTCTGCATTCATTTGAGGGTCTCCTTTGCTGTACGAGAGCATCGCATTTTGGTGTGGTCACAGTAGTTGATTTCTGCCCTCAGTTCCCTTGCCTAAGGAGACCTACCCAGAAAAAGAGTTGCAAAGGCCGATGTCCAAGTAGTTACTGCCAAATGTCTCCTTGCAGTTTTATGGTTCTAGGTCTCACATGTCTCTAATGCATTTTAAGTTTATTTTTGTGTAAGGGGTCAGAGTGGTCCAGTTTTCCAAGCACCATGTGTTGAAGAGACTGTCTTTCCGCATAGCCTATCCTTGCCGCCTATATTGTAGATTCACTGACCATTTAAGCTTAAGTTTGTTCTGTGGCTATTTCCCCATTGATCTATGTGTTTATTTTTGGTGCCAGTAACATTACACACACACACGAAAATTATAGCTTTGGAGTATTTCTTGAAATCTGGGACTATGATACCTCCAGCTTTACTCTATTCTCAAGATTTCTTTGGCTGTGTGAGGATTTTTGTGGTTTGGTACCAGATTTAGGATTATTTTTTTAGTTCTCTGAAAAATTGCTATATTTTGATAGGGATTACATCAGACGTGTAGCTTGCTTTGGGTAGTATGACCATTTTCAGTTTTCATTCTTGCAATCCTTTAACATGTTATATCATTCCATCAATATGTGTAATCCTCAATTCCCTTCCTCCATGTTTTTTCGTTTTTTTTTTTAAGATTTTATTTGACAGAAATCACAAGTAGGCAGAGAGGTAGGCAGAGGACGGGGTGGAGGGGTTGGAAGGCTCCCTGCTGAGCAAAGAGCCCTATGCAGGGCTCGATCCCAGGACCCTGGGATCATGATCTTAGCTGAAGGCAGAGGCTTTAACCCACTGAGCCATCCAGGTGTCCCAGTTTTTTCATTTTTAAAGCATTAGTGTTGGTGGTTTTAAAACTGGTTAGTGTTTAAAGCTGGTTAGTGTTTAATCATAGGCGTTTTGTTGTTTGTGTAATTGATAATGGGATATTTTCAAAAATTCTGTCTGTTTCACTGTTTAGTGTATAAAAATTACATGTTTCTGGATATTCTATATCCTCTGGCTTTTCTGAATTTATCAGTTCTAATAGTTTTTTGTTTTGTTTTTTGTGGTTTTTTTTTTTTAATTTGACAGAGAGATACAGCGAGAATGGGAATACAGCAAGGGGAGTGGGAGAGGGAAAAGCAGGCTTCCCCCTGAGCAGGGAGCCCAGTGCAGGGCTGGATCCCAGGAGCATGGGATCATGACCTGAGCTGAAGGCAGCCGCTTAATGACTGAGCCAGCCAGGTGCCCCAGTTCTAATAGTTTTTGAAGCAGTTTGAATGTTTATAAACTGTACCATGTCATCTGCTTAATGACAGTTTTACTCCCCACCCCACCCCCAATTTTGATGACTTTTTTTTTCATCCGACTGGTACATTGAGGATTTCAGTACCATGTTGAACTAAACTGGTTATGATAATGGATTTTTTTGTCTTGTTCTTGGTCTTTGAGGGAATAACTCTTTTTCTCCATTAAATATGATTTAGCTTTCTGTTCCTCCTATATGGTCTTTATTATGTGGAGGTATGTCTCCTCTCAACCTACTTCATGGAAGTTCTTGTCATGCATGCATGTATTATTGTGTTAAGTGCTTTTTCTGCATCAATTCAGGTGGTTTTCACCCTTTGTCTTGTTAATGTCATGTGTATGTATCACATTGATTGAATTGCAAATAGCAAACCATATTTGCATCCCTGTAATAAATCCTACATGATTGTGGTAAATGAATTTTTTTTTGCCAATGTGTTAATTTTTGCATCTGTGTTCCTCTGATTTATTAATTTTGAACCATTCTTGCATTCCTAGAATTGATCTTACTTGATCATGGTAAGTGCTTTTTAAATATATCTTTGGATTCTGTTTGGTAAGGTTTTGTTAAGAAGTTTTGCATCTCTGGGCATCTGGGTGGCTCAGTGGTTTTCGGCTCGGGTCATGATCTCAGGGTCAGGAGATGGAGCCCTGTAGCACACTCCATGCCCAGTGCAGGGACTGCATCAATATTTACAATTGTTATACCTTCACCATTGTGTAGTGCCCTTAACTTTGTCTGTTGTAGCTTTTGTTTTAAAGTACGTTTTTTTTCCAACATAAATATTGCTACCCCAATTTGTTTTTTGTTATTACTTTTATTTGTATGGTAGATGTTTTTCCAGCCCTTCACATTCAGTCTATGTGGATCTTTAGATCTAAGTTGTGAGTCTCTTGTGGGCAATGTATAGCCGGGTCGTGTTTTGTTTTGTTTTAATTACTCTTGTCACCCTGTGTCTTGATTGGAGCATGTAGTCCATTTACATTTAAAGCAACTACTGATAGGTTATTTGTTGCAATTTTGTTAATTGTTCTGATTGTTTTTGTAGTCCTTCTCAGTTCATTGCTTTTCCTTTTTTTTCTTGTAGTTTAATGGATCCAAGCATAACACTAAAGAAAGCAATCAGAGGTTTTCTGATTTGTGGATACCCTTAAGTTCATGTATAGTGTCTTATGTGTATAGCAGTCTTAAGTTCTAGTTCAGTAACTATTAAATCGGTGGTTAAAGTTTGAACACATTCTAACAGCACTAAACTTTTACTCCCTTCTCCATATTTTATGTATATATTTTACATCTTTTTGTGTACCCCTTGACTGATTTTGTAGATATAATTGATTTTACTATTTGTGTTTTAACCTCCATACTGGCTTTATGACTGAATAATCTACTACTTTTATTAATGTCTGCTTTTACCTGTGAAATTTTTTCCTTTCATACTCTAGTTATGTTCTTTCCTTCCCAAAGAATTTTAATATTTCTTGTAAGGCTGAGTCTGTGGTGATGAACTCCTTTAACTTTTGTCTGGGAAACTATCTCTCCTTTTATTTTATTTTTCTTGAGAGATCACAAGTAGGCAGAGAGGCCAGCAGAGAGGGGAGAAGAAGTCTCCCTGCTGAGCAGAGAGCCAAGTGCAGGGCTTGATCCCAGGACCCTGAGATCATGACCCGAGCCGAAGGCAGAGAATTAACCCACTGAGCCACCCAGGCGCCCCTTTCCTTTTATTCTTAATGATGGCCTTGCTGGATAGAGTATTCGTCCTAGTGGCTGCAGGTTTTTTCCTCAGCACTTCAAATATATCTTGCCACAGCCTTCTGGCCTGCAAAGTTTCTGCTGAAAAATCAGGTGATAGCCTTTGGGGTTTTCTTTGTATGAAACTTTCTTCTTTTCTCTTTCTGCTTTAAAATTCTCTTTATCACTTCTTTTTGCCATTTTAATTATGTGTCTTGATGTGGACCTTCTTGGGTTAATGTTTTAGAGGTTCTCTGTGCTTCTGAGGCCTAGATGTGTGTTTTCTTCCCTAGAGCGGGAAACATTTTAGTTATTATGCCTTCAAACAAGTTTTCTGCCCCTTCTTCTAAGATCCCTAAATTGCAAATGTTGTGGTACCTTGTGATGTCACTGAGTTCCCTTACCCTATTTGCATATTTTATGTTAATTATTTATTTAGCTGCTCATCTTGGTGGCTTTCTATTTTTCTGATCACTGATCCTTTCTTCTGCATCTTCTAACCCACTGCTGATTCCGTCTAATGTAATTTTAATTTAGTTATTGAATTCTTCACTTCTTAAAATGTTTTCTCTTTGCTGAAGTTCTCAGTGAGGTTATGCACTCTTCAAGTTCGGTGAGTATCTTTATGTCCATTACTTTAAGTCCTTTATCAGACACAGTGCTTATATCTGTTTCAGGTAGCTCTTCTGCTATGATTTTTGTCTTGTTCTTTCATTTAGAACATTTTCCTTTGTCTCTTTAAGGTCAGCTACATCTGGTCTTGACAGTAGTGGCTTTGTGTAGAAGAGGTCCTGGGGTGCCCTGTAGTAAATTCCCCAAGTCACCAGGACTACGCACTCCACAAGCGTCTATTTTGGTTGCATTGTTTACATGGCTAACTCTGTTTTCTCAGAGAGCCCCCAAATTTACATATGATTTTTCTTTCCCAGTCCCTGGCTGAGACTTGAATTGCCTATACAGAGATTAAGTGTCAAGAGGCTAATGTGTAGGATGATACCAGATTAGATGTAACGATATCCTCGTGTTGCCTACAAGGATGGTAAAAGTTAAGATTAATGTTCTTTGATAGGCGAAGGATAAAAATTTTAATTCCTTGGGTAACCACTAATAGACAGCAAAAGAGCATTAGGGTATAATTTTCAAACCACTAGGAGAGAAAGCTAATAGATGTAACAAATAGCTCATAAACTTAGATTTAAATATGTCAGGCATTTTATACACTACTGGCTTAAATGCTCAAGCAGAGGGGCAAAGATTTTCATACTAGGTTAAGAAGTGAACTATATGCTGTTTTAATATAACAATGATAAAAGTCTGACAGCAAAGGTTTAAAAAATATATATCCTACAAATATTAAAAGATTATAGCTACTTAATATCAGAAAAACAGATTCCTAGTCATTAAAAAAATGAATAGTTCCAATAACAGGTTCACTCTGTGAGAAAGATAAAACATATCTACATATATATACACCAAATCCTACATCCTCAAAAGACATGAAGCAAAATTTGGCAGTGGTGTAGATGTCCACCACTGAGGTAGGTTTTCTTATAATGCTTGTGGAAGTACAATAATCAGACACAACATCAGATTTTTAAAAAACATGACCTGGGTTCTAGGCCTCAATGGCTTCACCAGAGATTTATCACCTGTTTTTAAAGAAGAAATAATTCCAATATTATACAAATTTGTCCAGATAGAACACAAAATACTTCCCAAGTCATCTTATGAGTCTAACATTATCTTAAATTACCTCTATCAGGTTTTAGAATTAAGGAAAATTACATCAGGGCTCCTGGGTGGCTCAGTTGGTTACGCAACTTCCTTTGGCTCAGGTCATGATCCTGGAGTCCCAGGATCAAGTCCTGCATTGGGCTCCCTGCTCAGCAGAGAGTCTGCTTCTCCCTCTGACCTCTCCCCTCTCATGTTCTCTCTCTGTCAAATAAATAAAATCTTTAAAAAAAAAGAAAAATTACAGATCAATTTTATTTTAAAAATTGGACAAAAATCTTAAACTTAATAAATCAAATCCATCTATCTTTCAAAGGGAATAAAATGTCCAGGCCAATCTGGATTCATCTCTAAATCATGGTTGATTCAATATTTTAAAAAAATCATCAAGTTGGCATATTAAGACTAGGAGAGATATTTTAATCGATGCAGAAAATGGCTAAAATTCACTTTTGTAATTAAAAATGCTCTTAGCAAATTTGAAAGTTAATGGTAAAAAAAAGAAGCTTTCTTTTTGAAATTAGCAAAAAGAAAAATATCATTTGTATTTAATATTGCATTGAAGATTACAGTCAAGAAAAAGGAAAGAACAGGAAAGGAAGAAATAAAACTCACTCTCATACGTTTGACTATTTAAGTAAAGACTAACGATAAATTATATATAACCGACATAAATTTAAGGTTGAATAAAACATTCAAGAAAACGCTGGAAATGAAATTTTTAAAAATATCCCTCACAATAGCATAAAAATATCAAATACCTAGAAATTAATTTGGCAAAGAGTACAAAAGTGCTCCATGGAGAACTTGGCACAATTGAGAGATGGAAGACTTCTTCAATCAATAAAAGACCTAGATCAAGCTCATGGATTATAAGACTCAACATTGTAAATCCATTTCCCCTAAATTGATTAGTTCTATGCAATTCCAATCAAAATTCCAACAGGATGTTTTTCTGGAATGTCACTGACTACAAGTCCATGTTCATTTTTAAACAACCTAAAGGGACAGGAATAACCAAGACACTCCTAAGGGAAAACATGATAGCAAGATTGCTTTGCTGTTTGGCAAAACTTACTATAAGGCTACAGTGTTTAAAAAAAAGTACGGTTCTGGGATTCTGTGAGAACAGACAGTTGAAATCGACACATACACACAAAGGCATTTGCTCTGTGACAGAAAAACTGGGGTAAGGATGGAGTTTTCAATGTTATTAGAACAATTAGATCACCACCTGAATAATAAAAATATAGATGGAAAGCAAAATAATAAAAACCCCTCACCCTGAATGAGGACTGGACCTAGTGACTTGCTTCCCACGAACAGAACATGGCCAAGTGATGGGATATTGCTTCCAAGATTAAGCTGGGAGAGACTACCTTTCGTATTTCTGGTTCACTGTCCTGCAACTTCTCACTTGGGCATCCTGATGAAGCCAGCCACAGTGCTGGGAGCTGCCCCAGGATAGGGCCCTGCTCAGCAGTGCACACAAGGAGATGAATCCTGCCCACAGTCCTGTGAGTAAGCGTGGAAGCGGATTCTTTCCCAGGCCAGTCTGGGGAACGACCCTACGCCTGAGGACTCGGCTGGGCTGTGGCCAGACTCCAGCCCCATGGCAACTGTGAGAGCTTGTGTGAGGTCGCCAGGCTTTGTGGTAACTGGTTACACTGTGACAACTAGTACAGATTAAGTTCTGCTCAAATCTATTAACCAGACACCATCGCTGATTCCCCTCCCACCTGCGGAAAAAGAAGTTCTCAGAGGTGTTTCCCTACCTAAAACCAAGCCACGGGGATGAAGAACTCAGTAAGCTAGAAGGCCCATGTGCCCTGCTCCCAGTCCTTAGTCCTCTTCTCCATCTAGCCTCACTTTGCTGATTCTCAGCCACAGTCCCAGCCCTCCCTGTCTCCACCCTTCTACTTGCCAGCCAGAAGGGCTTGTTTCCACTTGTGAACAGAGTAGATCTAGTCCACTAAGAAATCCTGACGGCTCCACTTTTCACATATACCCCAAAGCGGGCCACTTTACCCCCGTGTGATCCTTCTGGTCCAATTCCACCTCTCTTGCCTGGATTACTGAAACAGTTTTAATCTACATTTGCCAGCTTCTAGTCTATTCTCCCCCAAATGCCAGGGTGATCTATTTAAACCTAAGTCAAATGAGCTCTGATGCTCAGAACGGCGCCCTGCTCCTCTTGCCTTGAAACTCCGCACCGCGGCCCACAGCACCCTCACCTCTTGGCTACTGTCCTCCTTGCCCGTCTCCTTGCAGCCACGCCGGCCTTTCTGCCCCATCCTAAGCCTTTGCAGGGGTGGTTCTGGAGGAAGTTCTTCGGATTTGGAGGGCAGTTCCAGTAAGTCTGGGAGGTGGGGCTTGAGAATCTCCATTTCTAGTAAGTTCCCACGAGATGCTGATGCGAGAGGCTGCTGGTGTTCTGGAGAACTCTAGGGGAAGAGTCTGTGAAGTAACTTTAGGACTAACTCTCCATCTCCCAAGTCTGCAAGGGTCAAGTCCTTAATGAGATCTAGGCAGGTGACATTTAGTAGTGTGAGCTCTCCGGGTCTTGAGTTTTCTCTTCCTTTAACGACCCACCCCCCCTTACTTTGAGCACCTTTTGTTGCCTTCCGGAGCAGTAGGGATCTATACTGCGATTCACTCACTTGATCGTTTACTGTGCCTCCTGCCAACTAGAATGTGAGATCCAAAGCACGGAGCTCTTTAAATTGAAAATGAAATTTAGTCGTTTAATTTCCTTAGCAGAATAGAAACTCATTTTTAAAAAAAAATTGTACTAACTAACCACATGTGCTCATAGGAAGAGAGCACAGCAATGGGGAAAACAGATTTTTGAGATCCACTAAACCTGGATTCCTAAGTCAGCTTTACGACTAAACGTCTGTATAAGGTTAACATGCTACCTCGGACTCAGTGTGTTTATTTTGTAAATGGTGAGAACAGCAGGTGGCTTGGAATAGACAAGTGTACGTGAAACCTCTAGGACAGTTCTCACTAAAGAAGTGCTCAAAAAATATTCCTTCGTCTTCAGTATCTCACACCTCCTCTAGCTCACATTTCATTTCCTCGGCGAGTTAAGTAAAGCCGTTCTGGATGGGATTATATGTAAGTTTCTATTTTAATATTTAACATTAAAACCTTTGCCTAACTTTCCATAGTACCTTCAGGTGAAAAGTTTTCCCGTAACATACATCAGACCTAACAGAGAATAATAATTTGCTGATACTGGGACAATACTTCAAATCGAACCCCCACAAAATGTTCATCACAGAAGTTGTTCATCCATAAGTATTTCTAAGCAAGAGGCTACCGGAGTTGACGGCCTTTCTAAAAGGAGCCTATACCTCACTGCAAAACCAAAACCTCCCATGCTTACCAGGGGTATTCTAGAGAAACCGTTTTCACAAACGTGAGTGTCCACTGTAGATGGTCCGCCTAAGAACAAAGCGACAACACCTGCTCTCACAACGACAGTGAAACAGAGATGGTGTTTTTACTGCTCATGCTGCACAGCCATGCGTGACCTGGTATGCTGAAATAGTCTTTATTTCTGAACATTCCAAAAGAGCAGTGTGCACAGTAACAAATATTAAGTCATATACCATAAGAAAGCATTCATTAGTGCAAATGGGTTTTGTAAAAGGTCTATCAAAAAGATTTATTTGCTTTAAAATGCATCCATTTCCAGAAGCATTGTTAATAAAACATTACAGTTTCTCATCCTCTGTAATAAAGTAGTGAAAATCAATCGTGGCACAGTAGCAAACACTGCAGGTATTAAGTGCAATGAGCCCGTGATGCCTTTATAAATCGGAAACCCATGTATGACAATAAATTAACAAAGAAAACGACAAGAGCCTCTAACTGCTGTCTGGCTACCTCCTCGCGATGCTTTAGCTCAGGTTGTGCTCATTCAACATAAAATTAGGTCTTTCAAATTGTATGGTGGATTTTTGCTGATCTATCCCTACAGCTAAAAAAATAGTACCTTACCACAAAAATATTTTTATGGCACAAAATTTAAGTTGTTCCACAGTGGTTCACATAGGTGTAAAAAGAAATAGGCACAAAAAATAAAATTCCTGTAAACTATAAAAAAGTAAACTTCAAAGCATAAATTATAGAACCTAGTTGTAAATATGCAGTGTATTAAAATACCGGACATGTAATGGGAAGATGTTTAGAACACGTAAGTAAACTGAACAAGTTACTTTAACAAACTCATGACAAAGAAAGTATTATTGATACATCTCAATCCTCTCAAAGTGTTCAGGTACATAGCAGTTCTACAAAACCCCCCTAGATCTAAGTGTCACAATACCACGACCACGGCTCCGAGACCGGTGCGGTATTCTCTCAGGCAAATATTTAAGTGCAATCATTAGTCTCTGGCGCTTGGTCCGTTGAAAAACAATGCAGTCAATATGTTAAAATGCAGAAGGGAAAGAATATCCCGACGTTCACGGTTACCTAGCCAGCTAGGTAACTCGACCCTCATTTCCACTCCTTTCCCGTGCTCCAGGGGCACGTCGAACCACATCAGTAGCAACCGTCTCTCCAGCTCCCGTCCCTCAGAGCGCTGAGCGAAGACAGAGGCTTTGGAGGCTGAAGAAAACTGTGGGGATGGAAAGGGACCGTGAATAGACTCCCAGGAGTCCCAGCACTTGGCCAGCAGCTACTAGCACGTTCCAGAACGTGCCGGGCGCCATGCACTGGACCCTCGCCACGCGCTCGGTGGCTGGAAACGCCATTCTCAGCACATTCACTGCCGTGGGTGTTACATGTGAAATGCAACATATCCTTCATGGACAAAGGGTATTTTCAAACCAGAAAGAGAAAGATAAACTCTGTCTAAAGACAAATGGGTACTTCCTTGAATGCAAACAGCAAATTCACATGAAGAAATCTGCAGCCTTACAAATAAAGATGTGCCTAGCATACTGGCAAAGAATAATACCCAGCGTTGGCTTAAATCTGGGAGGACGTCTTCTCCTACAGCCTGGCAGTGACCACCATGAGACGAGCTTAGCTTGGAGACCTATTCAAGGACCAATGGAGGGTCACGGTAACCTACACCCATCAAATAATGTGATTCTATTCTGCCATGAACGTAACACCATCTGCATTTACAGGGGGAGAATAAGCTGGAATTTATTAAACATGCAACAAGATGCTTTCTATGTGTGTAACGGGATTACGCGTTCACTCACCTTTATTTACTTTTAATAGTTTCTGAATTTGTTTTTTATCTGAGCACCTATTCTAATTGGAAAATAATTACACATATTAACACAGAAAGAAGGGAAAACTGCTTGCTCAGACAACGCCCCTTTTCATGGTCGGGAGTGGTCTGCGGTTACTGCTTCCGGGGTCTGCTCTTCCAAAACTATCCCTGACATGCCATTCTCATTGACCTAAAACACTTCAAGATCTCCAAGTCAAGAAGGGCACATCGTGACCATGAGCTTGTCGGATATGTGCCTTGCAACTAATCCGAAATTTTAAAGAAAAGTTCCAGCTGGACCACACTCACCTTACCAGCATAAGCTAACAAAGGCCCAGCTCCGGGTCACCAAGGCGCTACCCCCAGCCAGGCTGGGGACAGGGTGTGCATGCATGCGCCTGCCTAACGCATTTGCCTATTTTGATGAAAGATTACTATTTTGACAAATATTACAATTCTATCCCGTGATAGGCACAGTCCTTAGCCTTGGGGTTTTATATTCATGACCACCCTTTCCCCCGCCCCCATGAAGCTTACATTTCTAGAGAGGACTTTCAGACCGTAAACTAGGAAGTCAGGAGAATCTGTCCGTCAGACGGTGATCAATGTTATGGGGGAAAAGGGGAAGGAGGAGGGGGTAGAAAAGGAGCTACAACCGCCCCTGGACTTGCACTTGTGGAGAGGGGTCATTTGAGAGAAGTCCTGAAGGAGGGGAAAGGCCCTGCGAATTACTGGGGGGGAAGGAAAATACACAGAAGCCCCAGAGATGGAGCTTACCTGGAGAATTAAAGCGAAGGTGGCGCATCAGGAGTGAAGTGAGGAGGGCGGAAGGGACACCCCTCCCCCCGCCCCAGCACTTTCCAGATGAAGGGGGTCAGAGGTCAGGTCAGGAAGGGCAGCGTGCCTGAGACCCCAAAAGAGAGGATGGTTCCTGTGGTTTCCAATTTCAAACTGCAAAAGCGGCTGTGGAGCAGACAAAGGTTCGTACCTTCTAACAGGCTGTGCAATTTTGCTTCGAGGCAGGTTGCTCCCGTTTATTGCCAGTGAAGGTCTGGGCAGAGCGCTGCGGCCCACGCTCCCGGCCGGGGCTGCTTTGTTTGGTGTGGGGATGCCCGAGCTGGAGTACAGCTGGAGGCCATTGGACAGAGGCGTGCTGCCGCCGCTGCCCTGCACGGTGGGGCTCACGTAGGCCGTGGCTTTCAGCGGCTGCCGCACAGACACTGGGAAATGTCCCACGCTGTGGATTCTGTGCTGGAGCTGTCCTGGGGAGGGAACTGGACAGGGGCGAGAGAGAAAACTTACACAGCTACCCAACTCAGGAAATGTACCTCCCGTTCAAGGCCAGTAGAGTCTGAAAGGGAACACACAGAAATGAAATGTGGGTTCCAGACAGCAGTGAGTACTAAAAAATTCTAATTCTTGTCCTATCCATTAGCAACATATCTGAGCACCTAACTATCTAGAAGCCCCATCTAACAACAGTTTCCTCCCCTTTAATGAATGGAACCATCCCTGAGTTCTCACAGGACAGTTTCTTCCATGCTTGCTGGGAAGACATTAGGATGTTGATGGTTGCTCTGGGGATGGTTTCATGAAAATAAAATGAGGGGACAATTAATACTGTGATGACGGGAAGACAGAGGTGACATCAGTAGGTTATGAACAGCTTATTACAGGTTAAATATTTTCGTCATGGCACTGACCGATGTCCTAGGGTTGGTGGGAAGAGTAAATGAGTTAATCCCATGAAGCCTTTGAGTGGAGCCTGTCACAAGTAAGCACCCAGCCAGCACTACTGTTACCTTGAGAACAACGGCCCTCCGGGTAAGAATGCATAAAAACTACATTAATATACTTAAACACCCAACATCTTCTAAAGTAGTTTAATGGATTTGAACTTAACCATAAAATAGGAAGGGAGAAAGACAATAAAATATGTCCCTTGTTTTATTTAATGTCTCTTAAATTATTTCCTTAAAAAAATAGTTTTGCTTAAGTGTCTGTCAGGGGAAGTCCGTACACAGGAATGCTGACGCTCCCGTACGGCAGTTAAAACTCAACGCAGACTAAGGTCCACACAAGATTCTGGGGTAGTTTTGATCCCAGCGAGTTTTCATGACACTGTAAGACTTCTGTCAGTGGACAAATAATCTCTAAATTCTTTTCCAACCAATTCTACAATTCCTAAATTAGGTGGCTTTTAACCATGAGTATTTCGATACATTGGCTAGTCAGGTGTACCAAACGCACCAAGTAACTAATGCAGCATAACTAACGCGAGAGGCTCACAGGGGAATCCAGGGAAGGAAAGGAGAGATCTGGATATATGGGCACTCCATACTTCTTAATTGTTCAGTAAGTCTAAACTGCTCAGGATGAAAAAAAAAAGCCTAGATTTAAAGATCCAATGTGAATTTGGCTCAGTCGCTTTTAAAACACTTAATATACGGGGCGCCTGGGTGGCTCAGAGGGTTAAGCCTCTGCCTTCGGCTCAGGTCATGGTCTCAGGGTCCTGAACTCCCTGTCGGACTCTCTGCTCAGCAGGGAGCCTGCTTCCCCTTTTCCCTCTGCCTGCCTCTCTGCCTACTTGTGATCTCTGTCAAATAAAAAAATAAAAATCTTAAAAAAAAAAAAAAACCTTAATACACATAAAGTACATAAATCTTAGGTCTAGCACTCGATTTTCAAAGTGAACACGTTGTGGAACCACCAGTCACACCAAGACAGAGTCTTACCTGCAGCCCAGAAGGCTCTCACCCCCTCCCACTCACTGTTCCCATAATGGGGACAGTTATTCTCACCCTGTCACCACAGATTGGTTACTACTACTCTGAACTTCACAGAAATGGAATTACACAGTGCATTCTCTGGCTTCTTTCACTCAGCATCATGTTTCTGAGGTTCAGCCATGTGGTCTGCACTGCGCCGCAGTGTTGGGTTATAGGAACGTCACGGTCTGCTCGGCTGATGACGAAAGGCGGGTGATTTCAGTGTGGGGTTTGGGGAACATTCTTGAACAGGTTTGTGTTCATATCCACTCATTAGGTAAGGTATATTCCAAATTCTATAACCATCAGGATAAATGAAGTTATTAGCGAAGTCACTGAATACAGTATCAAAATACAAAAAAAAAAAAACCAAAAAACTATTTCTAAATACCAGCAAAACAAACTAAACTTTAAAAGAACACTTAAGGGGCACCTGGGTGGCTCAGTGGGTTAAAGCCTCTGCCTTCAGCTCAGGTCATGATCCCAGGGTCCTGGGATCGAACCCCGCATCGGGCTCTCTGCTCAGCAAGCAGGGAGCCTGCTTCCCCTCCTCTCTCTGCCTGTCTCTCTGCCTACTTGTGGTCTCTGTCTGTCAAATAAATAAATAAAATCTTTAAAAAAAAAAAAAAAAAAGAACACTTAAAACATTTAAAAAATCAGATACCTAGGAATAAATTTAACTATGAGGCAGAAAACTTCCCTCAAGAAGCTACTAACACTTTGGTGGGAGACACAGAAGAAGATTGAAATGAAAAGGGGCTCCAGGGTAATGAATTAGAATATTATGAAGATTCCAATTCTAAAATTTATCTACAGTTTCAGTGACCCCAATCCATACCATTTGAAATGAAATTACACAAGTTACTCAGGAAAAGCATCCTATAAATTCTCCTATATACAAAACCAATAACTATTCAAGATAACTACTCGATTATCTTAAAAGAAGTGGAAAAAACGATGCAAATTAAGACAAAATCCCAATCGTACCAATAAGAAAACAAGTATCAGAAGAACATATAACTTATTCAAGAACTTATGATTAAGACCCAAACTCAAATTTTTTTTAACTGCAAATCTAGCAGCCTTCCTTCTGTATCACGTTGCCTTTTAAACATTATCTTACCTTTGTGTTTCCCAGAAAGTATAATGGCCCAGAACTAGGGATCATCAAGATATAAACAGAATAATCACTTGGAACACTTAGGAATAAAAGTTAATGAGAAGAGAATCCTGAGATTTGACAGAAGTGTATGACTGACCTTCTCTTACACAGCACTGCTCTGAAGGGTTTTTCCTCTCTCATTACACTGCTTGATTTTCAAACATTGATTTTTCTATTTTACACTGATGAATTGGAATTCTGTAAAGAAAAATTTCCCCTTCTCCATTTATATATTTTATCCATTAAATACGGACTTATAATTATTTACTCTACCAGTTAGAATCTTTTTGATTTTTTTTTTTTTTTCTGTGGCCTCAAACTGTCACAGATTTGGTCACTGGGCACTTCAAGGTGTTTTCTATGTCCTTCCGACAGCTCCCCATCAGCTTCTGAGCACTTCAGTCAAAACTGGCCACTTGCTGTTGTGGATATCCATATACATTGTTCTGGCACTCAAATCATGCTATCAACCCACACGGAGTCAGAGTTAACGAAAATTCCTAATTATTACATTTGCTACTGTCACGACTGTTTTCCCATTCTACGCTAATACTATCGACTGCTGCACTCAACTAGAGAGCTGTGTGCTCACCTCAGTTAAATTTCATCATGCTCTATCTGGCTGGCTTCCCCAGCTGCCTCACAGTAAAGTCGCAGCTCTCCCTCCACCCCGCCACCCTTAGCAAATTCCACCCTTAGCAAATTCCGTAGGTTGTCTCCTGTGTCTTGACACAAGTCGTTAATTCCAGTATTAACAGACCAAGGCCTAAGATAGCCCTAGGGCATTCACTTACTCATGCATTCAAGCCTTCACCACGGCAAACTCATCAAATACCAGGCAGGGTGCAGGGTACAGGGTGCAGAAAACCAGCTAAGCTAGGGCCCAAGCCCAGAAGGAGCCGATGAGCTAGTGTGGACGATAAATACAAAGACTGTGAAATATGACACCGAAAAAGGGGAGCACCAAAAACCGAATCCATCCTAGATCTGTTTCGGAACTTTATGGGGAAATCTACTGAGGTCATCAATGGTGACCTCAATAGATTATCTGCGCCACAGGATAAAAGTAAACAGCAAAGACTGCATAAAGAAAGGGAAAGAACAGCACACGGGAGTCAGAATGTGTTTGCAGTTTAAGGCATAAACTCCGGGTAATCAGAACAGTTTCTAGCTCTATTCCTTCACCTGCACAGCTTTTACTGTTACTTTCTCTTCATCTGCAAAATGGGAGCAAGGACAGAAACCACCTCATAGGATTACTGGCAGAACTAGGTAAGACAACAGATAAAAACCGGTTAGCACCGTTCCTCACGCTCAGTAAATGTTCCCATTTTGAAATGAAAAACGGTCACATGGGGCAAAATACCAGTTGAGCCCCAAAACTGCACTCAGGTAGGAGGGCTTCAGGTCACTCTGGGTGCCGATTTAGACATCTGGTTGATGACTCTTGGTCGGCCCACTCTGAACACACTTCATGCCTCCTGTGTTTGGGCCACATCATTATTGGTACCGTGACCCTCAGTCTGCCTCCGAGGGGTCATTCTCAGACTTAATCCCAATTACCCACATAAACAGCATGAGTTGGAATGGGAGGGGGACACCTGAACCACCACATCCCCATAGAAAATAAAAACACGTGCAAATGAGATTTCACGCTCACTGCTGGGTAAAGCATACAGAGAATGAATGACAGACTGTAGTGAGCTGAAGGGAAGCCGATAAATACTACTCTACACACTAAAACAGAGCTTCGTTTTGGGAGGAACAAAGCTCTGGACTGGTGAACAAGACCAAAGTAACAGCGAGACTGAACAAGTGTGCTTTCTTCAGACGAAAGGCATCGAGCAGATAGAGCTAGAAAGAGGCAGACCTGCGAGGAAAACAGAGGTTATCTTTGTTTAGGCAATGAGTGAACAAATGAATCATCCAGTAGTACTTCTACTGCTATCCTTGGATAGTGAAGATTAAATATAATTTATTAATTATTAACTTATTAACGTATGCACTAATGAAAATACTAAATTGTATGAAGTTAAAAAATGAGAAAAATTTCCTGCTATGTCCTCAAAAGAAAAAAATGGAATAGTAAGATATTTTTCTAATTGTGTTACAAATGAAACTTACAAAAAAACATTACAAATCTCCATACTTACTGCAAGACTGTATTCTCGAAATCCCGTTTCCAGCTCCATGCAAGCTCGAGTCAAAACTCTGACTATTTCTCACGGTGACTGGAGAGATGGCATTGCTGGTGACAGCGGCTGTACTTGGCATCCGAGCTAGATTAGGCATACTTCTCCGGAGCTTGTCTAGAAAAGAAAAGAATTTTAGTTAAAAATCATAAAGCTTATGCCAATTAAAATAGTAGCTTTCAAAAGTAAACATAAAAAAAAGGAAACATAAATGAATATGCTCAGTAACACATAACAATTGTCAGGTGTGTTATGAACTACAACAAGCTACCATGGAATTAATCTTCTGTATGAACACACACAGTAACTCCAGGAAGGTTCTACCAAATATATTGTTTAAAAAAAAAAAAAAAGTTCCATAAAAAGAAGTAGGGATTAGCTAATCAATTAGCTAATTGGGATTAGCTATTTGTTTCTATACAGTAAGTGGGTAAAATTGTATCAAAGTGACATTAGAGAATCCTCTTACAGCCACTTAGTTAGAAATTGTTACATATTAATTAACAAAAAAACCTGGAAGAGTCAAAACCAGCACTTACTTTATCTTTTGCTAGCATATCAAAATGGGAAGAATGACTAAAATCCTACCCTGATGTGTTTTGAGATACCCACTCATCACATCACTATGACCCCATTAAGTTCTGTAAAGTTTTAACTAGGAGTCTGCGTCTAAACCTCCTGAGACCTGAACCAGAGACTGCTTCGTCATTTTCCTTGCTGAGCCTGCATTCTGCCACAAAGGGGCAGCAGAGAGCCGCCTACAGACCTCAATGCCGCTGAGCTGGGAATTCAATGCAGGATTAGGGCTAGGGTTAGGGACCATTTTCCTCATTATCTCCTTAGGGCCTGCTTTTAACAACCATAGGCCTCTTATTCCCAAATTCTTATTAAAGTTGCTAACCCCGGGCAGGAGGCATTTAATACATTCTGCAAGTGTTATTTATGTGTATGCTGGTCAAAGGTGTGTGGTAGGAGAAAGGAGAGAGAATGGATACATTTTAGAGTCAACGCTTAGATCTTCTGAATATCACGATAACTGGCATGAAAGGTGGGCCTCTCTCAGTGCAAGACTAAATTACTTTGACTATAGATATTTAAGCTGAAGGGAGGCACCGGGAAAGAATTATATGCCATTATTTAGAATATGAATTGTGTTTCTGTAGTTCTAAGTTTCCAAACTATTTACCATAAAAGTTTCCATATATCTAGCTGAAAGGTAGTATCAAACATGTGTATGTTTTCCACCTAGATATACTAGTTGTTTTCATTCTGCCATAATTAATTATCTCCATATATAAACACACACTTGTTTGTGGCTGTTAAGCCACACAAAAGCTGCAGACATCTTGACATGTGACCCTCTCCGTCAATTTTAATATGATGCCCTGACTTCCATGAAGCACATGGGATACATTTTCTTCCTGATATTCTGAACTTTAATAAATTAGTCCCTAACTATGACATTCCTTAACTGCCACTCTTTTCTTTGAAATTTTAAATCTGAAAGTACTCAGGTACCTTAAAATCTAACCCTAAGAAAATTCTGTAGAATCACAATACTGTCATGAATGTAAACAAATTAACAACAGTTTTAAATAATCCATACACAAAATTTTCCAAATATCAAGAAAGTCTTTCTTAAGCTTCTCCCCCTAAACCATGATCAATCAAGGTTCACACATTAGATGTGGTGGTTAGGTTTCTAATCCGTTCATCTAGACGCATCCGGCTTTCAAAACCAATCTTTATTCATGTGAGCATCAAGTCAGTTTCACAAAGCTTTAAACGTGAATTATGCTCTTAAAAATAAAGGCTTCCAAGTATGAATATTTAGAACATGACTCCTCCGGGAGCTTAGCTGTGACCTCCAAGCTGTGTCAGGGACCATCTGGAAATGAAGTACCCTTTCCTGTCAAACAATTTGGAACATATTAATGATCATATATACTTTAATATTCAAGGAATCAAAAATAACACTCTATTTCTATCTTCACAAGAAATCAGCAATTTACCCTCAAGTACTGAGATGCAGCAGGAAGCAGGAAGAATAGACCAAGGCAAGAATTTGAATGAGTTTTCTCATATTAAAGTGGCACCAGACTTACCACTCTAGGAAAACAGAGACTAAAGAATCTTTGGGAAGGGAGATACTCAGTTACCCACCAATCCGATCTGGCTTCCCAATAAATACAGGGTGCAAGAGAGGGCCTCAAGCCAACAGTGCTTACATCACGCCACCGACAATCCCGGCCCAATCGACTCCCTTTACGTTGAGTTAAAGATCCTACAAGATTTAGTCATTTTTCACATCTGGCAAATGATTCCAAATATGCTCCTTTTAATTCTTTACCCCTATAAATACTCTAGTAACTTTTAAGAGCCCTCCCTTCTGATTCTAGGTAGTGTAGGAGCTATGGAAGCAATAAACATAAACATGCATTTCTGGTTTCTTTTTAATTATTTTTAAATGAATCAATGATTGAACAATCATTCTCTGCTATCCATATTATTCTGGTAATTTAGAAAAATATTTGATAGTTTCCAAGTTATTCTTATTTCACAATTTTGCTCAAATGATATTCTGTGGTAAGAGATGAAGGCTCAGCTGAGTCACACACATACCCACACACATATATATGTACGGGAGGAGGGGCAGAGGGAGAGAATTCTATGCTCCACACCCAGCATAGAGCACAACGTGGGGCTCAGTCTCATGACCTGAGATATCAACCTGAGCTGAAATCAAAAGTTGGACCCTTAACTGACTGAGCCACCCGGGCGCCCCACTGAGTCCTATTTTTTTTTTTTGAAAAGTGGGTGGGAGGGAAGAGAAACAACCTTTATTCCCTTTCTTCCGTACTTTTATGCCAAAGTAACAGTAATTATTTCATTTCTTCCTTAGGTTGGGAGAATATGCACCAGGTGGTTTGATGCAAAATTATACCTAAGTTTTCTAAGAAGAGGTATTATTTGGCCACATTAATAGCCAAAGAAATCAAAGTTCACAGACCTGAGAAACCTTTAAAAGGTGTCAGTGGTAGGATGGGACTGGACTCCTGAGCCTGTGCTCTCACCGCTAAGTTAAGTGGCACAAGTCCAGTCCAGACGACTGCCACTGTAGTCCATTTTCCTTTGTATGTGGAGACCAGAGCTTTAGGGAAAAATAGAACTACCACAGTCGGGACACTAAGCGGTGATAGGTCTCTGCTTTCCTAACAGGAACCATCATAGCACAGTTCCAAGGAAACCTAGTCCTTTTCACCGTGGTGTTTGGTGTAAGGTAAAACCACTTTTCCAAGGTAAGACAACAACCCACTGACCACACGGATCAAGACGCGGCGCTGGCATCTGCGGGACAGCTGGGCTGGGCTGTTCGAGGATATCCAACAAATTACCTTTAAACAACAACTCTTAGGGGCCTTTTCCTCAATTTTAAAATGAGGCTGACTTTCATTAAGCACATGAAACACATTGCTTTTTCTGATATTATGAGCTTTAGTAAGTTGAGTTACTATGACATGACTTAGCTGCCAATTTTTCTTTTAAATCTGGAATCGCGGGGTGCCTGGGTGGCTCAGTGGGTTAAGTCTCTGCCTTCGGCTCAGGTCATGATCCCAGGGTCCTGGGATCGAGCCCCACATCCAGCTCTCTGCTCAGCAGGGAGCCTGCTTCCTCCTCTCTCTCTGCCTGCCTCTCTGCCTACTTATGATCTCTGTCTGTCAAATAAATTAATTAAATCTAAAAAAAAAGTAAAAAATAAAGAAATCTGGAATCTAAAGGTCCTCAAAGGGAAATTATGACTAAATGTCCAATATTTTCAAATGATCTTTCAGTTAGCATGAAAGGTGTAAGTACAGAAGGAGAAAAGGTGAAAACAAAAAAATGGTAACAGGTGGTCACGAATACAATCTGTATTTGGCCTTGCAGTACTCTGAAGTAAGCTGTTTAATCACTCCTGGACCTAGAAATGGTGCTATATAATAATTAGAAGCTATAATTATAAGTATATATCTGGTTTATTTCTCCATGTTGTATGGGATCTGTGGATGAAATCTGGCTGGTCATTACTGTAAAAGCATATCAGGCTTAGAAGAGGACCTGACTATTCTCCCTACAGTTTGTTGAAAGTCAAGGACTATAAGTCCTGGAAGACAAATGGCGATGTGGGAGAAAGGAAAAAGTACAGAAGAGAGGACATGTGCTCTGACCCGCCCTGCTGACACTGGGGCAAACCAACTTCCAGTTAGCAAGCCAAGTATCAGCCCCCTTATCCCTCCTGCTACACAGACCCCACTTCTAGATGTCAGAAGGAGAGACACATCCAGACTTGTCCTTAATCTGGATGCGCATGAGCATCACTGTGCACATTTCCCATTCCTCACTCTATGCCGGCAACAGCCCGGGAGAGACTCAGCTGGTGGGATAGATAAGGAGCTCAGCTAGTGGGATAGATAAGGAGCTCGGCGCAGCGGCCTCCACGGGACTCCCCTGTGAACTCCACCAGCACCCCCTGCCCGTCCTGCCCTGCCACCGCACAAAGATGCCCCCCATGCATGACCCATTCTTTGGTGGCCACATCGCAGTGTTTTTTCGAAGCCCTAAGTCTGTAAATCTGGGACACATCATCAGACGCTGGTCAGTTTTAGATTTTAACTTAGACCAAACTGATAAGGTCCTAAAGACTTACTTCACAAGTTTGGGAAACATTTACTAATTATTTACATTGACTTTAAAGCCATTTCCTTCTACACATGAAAGCTCAAAGCACATTGAAGTCCAGAGGGCACATATAACCTACCTCCACTGGTCCGATTTGGTTGCTGATCTGGAGCTTGGGCTTGAGGTGAGTAATACTGTTGCTGCTGGTAATTATTTGAAGGAAAATACTGGGAACTGGGGCTCCTCCTACACTCCCGAAGGCTGGAGAAAGTCTGTGAGTGGGGAATGCCTCTTTGGAAAGGGGAACATCTTGGAAGACGAGGCTGCGGTGGTGGCAAATGATCAAATTCTTCCTCGTCCTCCAGACTGAAGCGGTCATACTCTTGATCGCTACATGTCCCTTTTTTTCCTGAACTCAGTGACACACTGGAGCTATGTCTGGACACAGATGCTGAGGTGGAAGCGTAATCTTGCCTGAGACCTGGGACAAGAAACAGTATTACCTATGGAGACAATCCAACCTAGCAAAAATTAAGTGGCAATGAAGTATCAGAAGAAAACGTGTGCCAGGTAAACTACTCAAATTAAGAGCCATTATCCTGCTCATGGTTTATTAAATCCCAAGAAAACAGACACATTTACCCACCAAACAGGTGCCCAATTATTATACTGTTCTGTTCTGCAAAAAGACCGCCCCAATTCCAGAGAAGACTAGATATACTGCCACAGTTCATCAGTCAGTGTCTGTCAATTTCCCCGAATGATCCCTTCTGAAATCTAGAGAGATACTTAGGAAAAGCTACACATCATCATTATGAATAGTATGTTACAGGTTAGACAATAAAAATAATCACATCTCCTACCAGGGAGGAACTCCTCCTGTCCCTACCCCCAGCTTTCCAAAGTCAAAGCAAAGTTCAAAACCCAGGCTACAAAATATTTTCTTACAAGGTCACTTCTCTGTCCTAATTATTACTAATACTATCTTTTTCAAAGCATACTGACACTTCAGTAGTTTTGGGTCATCCCAAATGACAACCATCTAAAAATAGTGAAACTGGAAGTTTCTAGTTATTCACCTCATTACCAATACCTCAATTTCTTAAGAAGCAGGCACTGACATTAATCGTTTAACCGTATGTTTTCAGAATAAGTGGCTGTTATCTTACTACTGCTGAACAGTAACATAAAACCATCTCTTTGCCCCCTCAAAATGTATCTTCTGAAACTCTCCATAATCATTACACTGTATCTCCTAATAGCCTTGACTAATTCTGAAAGCAGGAAATGGTCATGCTTCAGTGAAAGGATAGTTGGCTGTTTCTACTTTATGCTGACCTGGAAAGATAACTCCAGAACAGGCCTAGCCCCGTCCAGGGTTTGACAGCTCACTGCGCCTCTTGATGCCTTTATAATAAATACCCTTGTTCACTCCTAGATGACAGGTTAACTTTACTGCAGAACCAGTGATAAACTGTCCCATTTCTAATTATCTTCTCTTCAATCATTATTTATCCTGAGACCTTTATTAATGCATTTTAATTGAGCTTATATTAAGATAACTATACCCTTACATGCAGTTCAAAGAACTAACAGAGACTGCTTGTGCACTCTGCCCAGCTTCCCCCAATAGTCGCATTCTGCAAAATTATAGAATACGACAACTAGGATATGGTGATATAAACCCAACTTTTTTTTAGATATTCCCAGTTTTACTCAGTACATGAAAGTCTTAAGTCCTCTACATTTTATCACCTGTAGGATCAAATATCTACCACCAGTTTCAAAATATTGAACAGCTCCAAAAACTCGCAAAACACAAATATCCCTCGTGGTGCCCTTTCATCACATCCACCTCCCCTGAGATCCCACGTCCTGTCTGTAAACGCCATCAACCACTAATCTGTCCTCCATTTCTAAAATTTTCTCATTCTAAAATGTTCTAGAAATGGAATTATGCAGTCTGAAATCATCCTTTTTCGCTCAGCATCATTCCTCAGAGTGTCATCCAAGATGCCGCTGGCACCAGCAGTCTGCCCCTTCCTGCTGCAGAGTGCACGGCGCCACTCCAGGGTACGGGGCGCCCCAGCCTCATGAATCATGCACCGCCCAGAGGGCATCTGGGGTCACACCAGTTCGGGGTTATTACAAATGAAGCACCACAAACATGTACAGCTATTTGTGTGGACACAAATTTCTGCTGTTCTGGGATATGTGCCCAAGACTACAATTTGCTGGGGCCTATAGAAATTGCGTGTTCGGTTTTTTAAGAAACAGAGTTTCCATAGCAGCTACACCACAATGTATTTATATTACTGCGTTCTGATCAATGTCTTTATATATAATATATTTGTACAATCTAACACCTTCCAATGCCCATGAGAGCCCGAGAAGCACTAACTGGCCCACGTCCAAGGTGGGGTGGTAGGAGAAAAAGCATCTAATGTTTACCCACTGCCTGGGGAGAAATGCCTGAGCCTCCCTGCCTCCTTACTTTCCAAGCAGAAGCCTCTAGTTCAAGAAGTTTTCTACTTTAAAAAGAACGTACTTTCTTCTTGGAGACGAGCCATGATCTGAACGTCCGTGAGATCCTGTAACTTATATCCCATGGAGATAGAATCATCTTCCAATTCCGAAGTACTCAGCTCACTGTCTATAGAGGACTGGGGGCTGAGAGGGGAGCCCCTGGAGCTGTGACCTAAAACCCAAAGCAAAAAGGTTTATTATTTAGCCTGGAGAACGGGTGTCTACATCATGCTTGACAATTCCTGTATCAAGTCAGCAATTTTTTCTCTAGTTTCGTGTCACCCAAAAATGACCAACATATCACTAACAGGGAGACAATATGCATATCTTTCACATGTCCATAATTCACATAAACAATTTGTTTTTTCAAATTCAATTTTCACAGTTAAAAAAAAATCACTTTGTACTATACACCAAGAAAAAACTGTTAAGAGGATATACTGAGTTAAAATTAGAAAATATACATCTATCACCAATGCTGAAATTCGCATCCCATTAGATAAGTATAGATCTAAAGGCATTATATAAGAATACATATCCATGTTCGCTTTCAATTAATAATCAGATATGCTTATCTCTGGTAGTAACTGATTTTTAAATTATAATCAAATAAATTTTTCTCAAACAGGTACAAGCTGTGCTCTGAATACAAGTATTACACAGAAAAGACCCGCATAGGTACACAGAAGCATATACAAAACCTTAATAAAGGAGGGAGCACAGCAGTCACAGGAGACTTGTAGTCACCCACAAAAGTAAAAAAAAGCAACAACTTGGGTAAGAGAACGAAGGAAGGAAGGACCCAAAGGGAGAAAAGCTGTAGGAATGGAATCACACCAGTGCGGACACAAATAAGGAAAGGAAGAGAACGTCATCTCACAAAAAGGTACTGTGGCTATTTTTTCTGTGTAGCCCTGGCTTCATTTAAAAAAAAAAAGGTATCAGAAAAATAAAATTACAAAAACCAAAGACACAAAAGCTTTATCTTCCTGAATCCTAACAAAATACTTGACTTGTGTTCAACATTGAATGTTAAAAGCACGTTTAGGCATTCGGAAACGTCACCAGACTCGTATGTCTTTGCTAACGAGGGAAAACTGCCTACGACACACAATGGAGAGCATGTTACTGGTGCTAAAACACGGATTGCTGGGCTCCTCTCTGTACCCAAAGTGTGCAGCACGCACTGTCCAGCACAAGATCGCCCTCCACTGCCCAGGGAAGAGGATATTTAGGCTGTTCTTACGGACTGACAAGGCAAGCAGCTAGTCAAGAAGTTGAAAGATTACCTGTTCTTTCAGGTGTTAGTATTGCTTTATTTGAGGTTTTAGAGAAGCTGGGAGGATTAATGCCATTGCTATAAGGGCTGAGTCTTGCAACAGGACTGTAAGGGAAAGCCAGTGAGACCTTTGAAGAGAAGGGATTCCGCCATCGGCTCGCTGTCACAGAAGCAGAAAATAAACAGCAGCAGTTAGCTATCCGGAAGCAGATGTTGATTTGTCAGAGGGAGAAAGGGAAGAGGTTAAAAAAAAAAAATGAAAAGACAAAGCAACTTTTCATAAAGATATCTTAAATGACTTCCATTTATTAAGGCAGAAATATGTAAGTATAGGCCATTTGTGAATTCCTATGGATACCTTAAGAATTCGTAATCAGCTTGATGAAAGCCAATAAGCCCGTGTAATCATGAAAACTTGTTTTGAATTTCTACATTAGAAATGTTTTTTTCTACTCTATTTCTGCACAAGGATTTAAGTGTTTTGTAGTATATATAAAAGGTCAGTGTCTTAAAAAGGTCAAAATTAGAAATTGTGGGGAATGTTAACATTAACTATATATGACCTATATTTTTTTGTTCCTAAGATTAATTTCCAACCCATTTAGTATCAGAAAATGTTGGTCAAAAAATATTTATGGAAACCTGCTCCTGGCTCACGGGACAAACCTGACGGGACGACTGCCTTTCTGAATGGCTGCCACGAGTCCAAAACAAGACTTATGGGAAAACAATACAAAAATCACAGAAGCATACAAAATTTAATGACAGCTATTTTTCTGATGGCAGGGGAAGAGATCAGCTGGTGATTTGCTGTTTATTTTTTTTATAAAAAATATTTTCCCAGTTATCGGCATGGAACACATGTTACTTGTGTAACATTAAAGATAGGATGATACATACTACTACATCAATACTTTAAAATAAGGAACAAAAGGAATATTACCTGTAGTGGGCAAATGATTTGATTCTTACATTATTTCACCTGGCCCATTTAATTTACTTCCCTTCTCAAGGATTGCCAGCCCCTGCTATTTCTAAGTCTTAGTGATCGTGAAGAAGACCTCAAACTGTAAAAACCCAAGTCACAACAAATGTCACATACTCTCCCTTCAAGGGACGCAAATTGCTGTGCTAGGAACATCTGTTTTTCTGAAAAGCAATCATTTCAACATGTACTATTAAGCAGGACGGGAGGGAACACCTAAGAAATACAGATGAGGTTAAACTTCTCTTAAAGCAATAACTGGGTTTGTATTTGCTGGAAATGGGACAAAACCTGGAGAAGCAAGTGTACCAAGGACTGCTGTGACAGGCACGCCCCAGACCACTTTTAGCCAGCACTGCTAATGCACAGACAGCTGAAAAGTGTTCGCAGATGGGCAGTGGGGTGAAGAGAGAGATACTGTGGGATGTGGGGATAGAGAAAATAATCGGCTCCCAAACTGGGATTCTTAACATCCTTGCAAACTATCACTAAGGTCATTTAAAAGAGCAAAACGTTTCCTCTTATTTCAGCAAGAGTTCTTGAGATAAGTACCATCCTATTCCAACAACTATGTAAAACAAAATCATTTCCTAATGTAGGTGAATGAGCTAAGCGAAGAAACTGCGTTCACAGTGACCCCACTTTTGGAACTCGCAAGTGTCTGGAAGGGGCCACTGCAGAGAAGACTCGTCCCTAACTCACACCAGTCACCACACTTCCCTGATATGTCACTACACCAGAGCGGAGACCCGTGGAGCCAGCATTCCCAGTCCCTTAACTTCTAGATACATGAACCTCATCCCCAAATACAGTGAAAGATGGGGGTTAATACGAGAGGTAGCTGCTCTTACACCTTCAGTCTCTAGGACTCCAAGTTTCTCATTAAAATTCTATATTTAAAAGGAAAATCAATAGCTCTTTGTGACAGCTAACTTGCTTAACAGATGATGTTTGATCACTTGCCAGGCAAATTACAGTGACTGCGTGTTCTCACCCACAGATGCGGGCGACAACGCATCCCAAGTAAACAGCATTCACTGCTCGCACAGTAACTGCCATGCCCCAGCCTCCCAGCACAATGGCACAGTGATGGTGGCTCGGACAGCAAGATCCCCACTAAGAACACAATTAGCATCTATTGCAAGAAAGAATGCTCTACATTGTCCTTGGCAGGGAGGGTTTTAAGAGAGGGAGGAGAATTACCACGGGGGCAAGCTAACAAAACAACAACTTTGGAACAGTGTCCGGGGCTGTGGCAGGGTTCGGAGAGGGGGGAAAGGAGCGGAAGCCATCACATCCTAGTTATTCTTCACTATGCAGCCCAAGGATCACACAAATTGTAACAGGACGCGTTTTTATGTGTGCTTGTTTGCGTTTTGAGGAAAACTCTACATCCCAATGTAGCGCTTAAACTCACAGAGTCACAGGCTCTACTGAGGGAGCCAGTGAGGTGTCCCCAGGAAGCATGAGAGCATAAAACAAAAGAACCTTCTACAGGGCCATTTTATCTTTTCCAATTAATTTAATGGACTTTCCATATGAGGACGGTAAGTTATTTGAGAGGCTCAGTGATGGTTGCAATGACCCTAAAAATGGAGTAAGACAATGCTGTTATAGGAGAAAGTCACTAATAACGTTCTGAACAGCAGTTGTGTTTCCTTACGCTCCAACTACGAAGTGCTACCTGTAACTCAAGTGCTTTCCAAACTTGAAGGTGGCATGGACTCCTAATTTTTTATTCTATCCCAACCCTCGAAGAGCAGAGCTGGGCCCAAACACCAGGACGCACTGAAGGTTTTCATTCCCAAACACCTTAAGTTGGACTGCCTCCCGGGATGCTCTTTTCCACATGCTCTCCCGTCCTACTGCAGCTTCTGGATCGAGATGCTCGCCACCCTGTACCAGATGAATACTCCTCAGCCACCCTGTGGCTGCCACCACTGCCCCCAGCAGCCTACCCTCACCACCACTGTCCCCCTGCCCCCCGCCACCACTGCCTCCTGCACCACTGTCCCCCGCCACCATTAACCCCCACCAGCCTGCTCTGAACTCACAACCACAGCTGTGTCTGTCGGATACTACTGAAACTGTATTTCTTTCCTCCATTAAAGTACCACGGTGGCTCTTCACAGCACACAGGACCTGGAAGGCACTCGGGATCATCTCGCCAGGACCCTTCCCCACCGCTGGGCCCTGCTGCCCACCTCTAGCGTTTCCAGCTTCCTTGCTAACACCCTCGCACAGCAAAACCTTCTATGGTGCCTCCCTCCTCTAAGAAGCATCTTCTACTGAAATAAATCTGATAAAGTACTAATATATGGACTGGTCCCTCATCTTTCTGCCAAAATAGTGTCTAACAGTCAATTATTTTTGGTATATCTCTAAAGTTGCCAGACTTAAAAAATAAATTACAAATCTGTGAAGCTATTTTTGTACATCATTCAGTATAATACACCCACCAAGAAAAAGTTTAATTTGATAAATGGCCCAGTGATGATATAGAGCAAATTCACGAAGGACAGGATATGTTCAGGAAAGAATCTATATTTAATTCTCTACACTGAAAACTATAAATAAAAACGTGCCTGGCAACAATGACATTCCTTCCATATCTTACCTAGATTCATAGCAAACACAGTAAATATTCAAATTTTTGTTGAATATATAGGTCTCTGCATAGAATCAAAATCAAATTTAAGAAAGAATATGACTTCATTTATATAAAAGGAAAAAGAGTAACTGATCTAATGAGCTCAGTGACAACCCTCAAAAGACTGGTGCTTCATGAAGCTACGAGCTCAACAATAAGGCAGGGCTAGAATACTTTCCAGGAACAATCCTTCTCACACTTTCTTCTCCCTACAGAGAGAGCCATTCAGTACCTAACACACTGTCTGGTGTATAGTAAACGGTCGAAGCCGAGTTTCCTAAGATTTCCTTACTTCAAACCATTCTACCATTCCTACCTGAATCTCTAAATGATTCTGCTCAACTTTTTAAACATATTAACTATAATTCAATATATACAGTATCAGGCGCCCAGCTAGCTCAGTCGGTAGAGCACGAGACTCTCAATATATACAGTATCTTTGAAGATAAAAGTTAGTTTCGAACTTTCAGCCCAGCTAGAGACTCCATGAAGAAATACACCTATAGGAGCACAATTTTTTAATACTTCCTAATAACTACTAAGTTGTTGAACTTTGTGTTCATGTTTGTGTGAAATTCTGGTCTCCAGCTAAGTGATTTTATATCACTGATGGCTAGGCGCTATGATTGGGTCACTGACACATCAAGATCAAATAAGGGTCGCGGTCTCATGATGAGCTCATTCCTGCAACGCTGCGTGGCACAGTTAATTTGAAGGGTTGTGCCAAGAACACAAGTTGGCAGGAAACCATGCACGACGGCAACACAGCTTCCTCAAATTCTTGAAATGCTACCACTTCTTACAGTCAAAGAAACTGTTCACCAACAGCTAAGAGAGTGTTTTGTGGAATTTCTATCAATCCTACTTCCAACGGTGCAGCCTCTGAGTTAGGTGAAAAAGTCAGTCCTGGAGGGCAGCACTCTTTCTACCTTTTCTGCTGGCTTCTAACGGTGCAGCAGCATTTCTAATCAGGGTCTGTGGTCTGAACGTCTGTGTCCCCCAAAATGTGTGGTGACGTCCTAACCCCCAAAGAGGAAGGTATTACAGGTGGGGCCCCTGGCAGAAGCTTACATCCGGAGGATTGAACCCTGGTGAATTGGACAAGTGCCTTACAGAAGTCGCCCCATGGAGCTCCCAAGCCCTTTCCACATGTGAGGGCACAAGGAGAAGTGCGCAGCCCGGCAGAGGGCCCTCCGAGCCCAGACCCCACCAGCTCCCAGAACTGCGAGCCATAAAACCACTGCCATTTATAAGCCGCCTCCTCTGTGGTATTTCGTTAGAGCAGCGGGAACACACTAGGATACGGGAGGAGGTTTCTCTAGGAAACAAGCCCTCATCTTTCCTACTTCTACCCTTGCACCCCTCAGAGAAAGACTGTGAAAGGCAGAACCGCAGCTTGTAGGACGGTTGTTCAGTCTAACCCGCCACATCCTCTTCTCTCTCATGCGAAGCAGGAGATCCAGGGTCATCGCCTAGAAGGCCAGAATGATGCCAGAACGTGGGAAGAAATCAGTCTAGAGCAGCCCTATATGACGTGTTTTACTTTTTCAGTCTTAGTAAGTCTGATGAAAACTCATTAAAAACACATTTCAGATCTGTTGTATTAAAATTCACAGAACTGCTGTTTAAGTAAGTCGTAAGTTTGTATCTCCTTGCTCATGGCTCCTCTCAGCTACCCCAATTTATATTCTCCTCCCTCATTGCCTAACCCAGGATCTTCCTTGAGAGACTGGCCAACTCTTACTGGAATCTTCACAGGCAAGACCCTGTGTGCTTACCCGAGCCAAAAATTAAAAAAACAAACAAACAAACAAAAAAAACGTGAAGTTCTCCAGAATGCTGCAGACACCTGATCTTTACAGAGCACCTCCAGAGTAATTCCTTCATTCAAATTTATCCACAAATATTAAAGGAACCAAAACCCAAAAACATGAAAGGTCAGTCTCCAGCAATGATGCAAATATCTTTCAAAGACACTCACGGCACATAGTTATCTCCCTGCTCCACAGTTGTTCTGAGAAATCTGGCCCTGATGCTCCCACCTCCTTTTTAAAATTCATTTCTCAGGGCGCCAGGGTGGCTCAGTGGGTTAAAGCCTCTGCCTTCGGCTTGGGTTGTGATCCTAGGGTCCTGGGATAGATCCCCGCATCGCATCGGGCTCTCTGCTCAGCGGGGAGCCTGCTTCCCCCTCTCTCTCTGCCTGCCTCTCTGCCTACTTGTGATCTTTGTCAAATAAATAAAATCTTTAAAAAAAAATTCATTTCTCTATTCATTTGAGCAGGCCCCCACCATGGGGCTCTGCCTATACGGAGATGGATAAAATATGATGATTGCTCACCTCCCCCCCACTCCAATTTCTGAAGACCATCTAGTGTGGAAGGCAGGCCAGTCAGATATGCACGTGACGTGACAGAGTAAGTGGAACAAAGGCACCGTGAGGTACACTCACGGAGCCAAGATGGTGACTCACTTTCTGAGGGAGTCCAAAGACTTCACCAGAAGACATTATGCCCAACATGGCTCTTGAAGGTTGAGGGGTTTATCCTGCAGGGTACAATGCCATTCCAGGCAGAAATAACTTATGTGAAGCTAGAGAAGCAAGACAAAAGACAGAGACAAAAAAAAAAAAACAAAAAAAACAAAACATGGCCAAGGAATGGCGAATGTGGTTTGGACTGAGGCTTGGGGGAGGAGAGCTGGGGCTGGAGGGTGGGGGCCAGCAGCTTCTTACTGCCCTTAGGAGGATGCGCTTTAATATTCAATTTGTGTTCTGACTGAGAAGCAGAAAGGCATGGTCAGATACGCGCTTTATGAAGAGGACATAAGTCGTCACTTAGAAGATGGACAATATGGGCAGGGAGTGACGACGGAAAGACCAGTTAGGACGCTTCACAGGAGAGCTGGTGAGACATCACAAGGTAGCAGGATGGATCAGCAGAACGTTCGATGAGAACCATGTTAACTAAGCCACAACTGAGCTGAAGCGTCGTCACCGGTAGCCTAATGAATACAGGGAGTGGAGGAAAGGAAGTGGCCAAAGCTAACGCCACGGTTCCAAAGACACTGGTGCCATCGGCTAAGCCGGACAATGTGAGATGCGCTTGCTTCACGAGAAAAGAGATGAGCCGTCTGCGACAGTTACAGGACATGCCTACGTGCCGGTGATGCAGGAGTTGAGAGCTCGGGAAAGAAGCTAGAGAAAAAGAATTTGGGGCACATGAACAAGCAGGCGTTAGATGAAGACACAGGCAGGGATGAAATCACCCACGGGGAACGTACATAAGGAAGGGACTTAAGGAACATTTACGAGTGGAGAAAGGGAGACTCAGTAACAGAGACCAAGAAAGTCACTGAGAGAATTCAGGAGTTCAAGGATCAGTAGAGCCCCAAAACACTAAAGGTAATGAGGGACTGCAACCTGGAAAGAGCAGTTAACATGGGAATTACTGCAGAGAGGTCCCACAGGATAAAGACTAAGAAACAGCAACCTGCTGGACAACTGGGCCACCGAGAGGAGCAGACTCAACAGAGGAGCTAAAGCTGAAATCTGTGTCACAAGGTCAAGCAGACATAAGATGAGGAAGAAAAAAATAACTCTTTCTAGAGAGATCTGGCTATAAAAGTAGGAAGAAACAAGGTTGTAGTTTGCAGAGCATGAAATTCGAGGGAGGAGAGTTTTAGGATAAGGGAAAAAAACAGCATATTAATAGAATGAGGACAGAACAGAAACAGTGGAGAAAACAAGAGTCTACAGAAAAGGGATGCACTGACGTGAGGTCCTGGACATCAGAAGGAATGGGACAGAGAGCGAAGGTGGAGCAAACGGCCTCAGGAAAAAGGAGGGTTATTTCCTCCCCCACAACTGGGAGGCAGAGCTAGTGAGAATACAGAGAATGCAGTAATGGCCTCCTTTATCTGTAAATTAGAGGGCAATAAATGTGCTCATAGGCAGAGGCTGGAATACAGAACCAGCAGAGTAGAAATGGCCTGGCCCCCACTGGGAGAAGTCCAAGTGATGGCCCAGGGGGTTCTGTAACAAGGGGTGAGCCTTTTCTGTTTAGATAGTTGACTACTACTGTTTGCAGGATTCCCATGTGACAAGGCGTGTGCGTGGGACAATAGTAAATAGGGCTGTGGCAAGCACAGGAAAAAAGTTTGCAGTTTGTGGCATGCATTCACAAACTATAAAGCATTTTTTTTTTTTTTTTTTTCAAAGAAGCCTACGGAAAAGTTACAGCTAGTTGGGAGGAAAACCATACTCTAAATCCAGAGGGGGAATGTTCTAGAATATAACTAGGAGAAAGGAGAGTTTAAAAATATTCTGCTCCTTAACTCTGAATTCTTGGACATTTTAATCTGTCTTCTCAAAATGAAGGGCATGCTTTCTACATCATACCTTCTTATCTAGACAATTTCACAGACTCAGTCTTTCCCCAGCTCAGTCAGAGGCAAAGTACTAAACCTTGAACATTCCACAGTTTGATCAGGGTAGGTCAACAGTGCTCGCTTATGTATCCAAAGTCTCATCTCAGAGGAAATATATGTCCCAAATGCCACATTTTAAGAAATATGGTTTCTTCAAAACCACAGGCTCCTAAAGTCATGTCTCTGACACTTAAGTAGTGGTGTTCTTTACCACCAAGTCCTGGAAAATAAGGCCCGAGGAAGAAAGGGGAGATAAACGTGCAATCCTCGGCTTGCATTCCTTCTTCACACAACAGGTGGGCAGGCCTCAGTACTAAGCCAAACAACTGGAGGAATTCCATACATGGTCTTCCACTCACACCAGCAACAGAGTGGTCTCAGATCAGGGAAGGGATGGGGGACACCACATCTTTTAGTACCTGTTATTCTCTTATGTCGGGAGGAAGTTTTATCTAGACCACAGCATTCTGACCTAAACCCACACAACACCAGGGCCAGAAGACTGTATTTTCACAAACCAGCCTCTCGGTTATAAACTTCCCAGGTGATCACATTATGTTCGTCCATACCTAGAGTCTAGAGTCTACAGAAATGCTTGCATATTGATATACTCGAATGTTTGCACTAAACTTAAAAGGAATGAGGGAATGTAGGTAAAGATAGCATTTTACTGGTTCACTCTTATAAACTGACTGCCCAGACTGAAATACAAGTCTTCTTAAGGGGCTCTACGTTCACATTAAGTAAGCACCGCGGACTTGGCCCCAGCTTGAGCAAACCCCCTGGGGCAGGAACATATGGCTTGCAGCTTATCCGATCCCTTACTTTTATTGGGTAAACTTGAGCAGCATTAATTTCTCCACCACTCTCCATGACCTAACGAATATGCACGCGGGGACGGGGAAGGCCTACTACTTCTCCGAACCAGGTGTTCTCAGCACTCTCTCCCAGACAGTCACAAAGTAAAGAAGATTCAACTGTTATGCATTTGCCAGTATATTCACATAAGGACAAAGGTTACAGAACTAGTAAACCTCCCTCCCTAATTGCTATCCTTAGTGAACATTTATTCAGGATAAGTTAGTTGTACTCATTAGTATACTTATTACATGTCCATATATGTACCTGTTTGTTACACGTTAACACATACTTATGTTCATAAATGTGTTTGTGTTACATGCTAATATACATTTTATGTGTTTAAATATATATTTATATAAACACATAGCCCCAGAACACTGTAATACTCAATATTTAAACTTGCAGTTGTATTCAAAATGTAACAAGTTACAAAAACTTGACTTACACACCATTTTTAAGAAACATAAATAAAAGAGGTCATTACCCCTATAAATAATACCTAGAGCTAATTAATTAGGATTAAGTTTTAAAATGCATGAGGTTTAAAAGAAACTAAGGGATTGTATATGTGCAATGACTGGCAGATAAACATTTATCTGCCTGCAATGACTGGCAGATAAACATTTATAAATGTTTACTACTTGAATGAGTTATAAAATTTCACCATGAAGGAGTATTATTTAACTGCATTTATTCCATAGGGATCCGACTTTTATAATTATTCTTGATCTTGAATTTAATGGGTCAAACGTTTTCTAGGGCTTAGTAGTAAAGTAAGACATGCTGGTTCAAGTGTCCAGTCGTCACCATGTAACCACTGGACTTTTTCTACTTCTCAGACCTTAACCAGTCCCAAGACCACATGCCAAACGCTCTTCCCACTGCTCTACTCTGTGGGTCTTTTCTAACCAGGACAATGGTCTAAGAACTGACAGATGAGGGTTGGAAAGGGATATTCTCTGAACTGTCAGCTAACATGTTTTTATTTCATCACTGGTCAAAACAAAAGAAACGCTGCCAGCTCCAAGCACACATGGACCAAATTCAATGTTGCCCATCCCCAGAGCGAGCTCTGTCTGCAACTGCACAAATGATCAGACTTCCCATCTCCAATTAACAGGGGAGATTAAAAAACACATCTGACTTCAGCAGAAATTACTCTTCAAAGGCATGTTTACAAATGCCCTTTTATAGACCCCATTTTTCCTTAGACTGGATGACTATGGCTTTAATCAAACGTAAGGACAGTGAAAATAGTCACAAAATGTGAGACGTCAGCCTTTGTGAAAGTCCTAATTTAACCTGAAAAGAACAAGGGAAGAGTGACCTAATCATCTGCCAATGATGCGATGTTGTCATGCAGATTCTAGACAGCTGCTCCTAATTTGGACGACAGCCACCGTCAAGCCATGACTGGCAGCCAGAATGACTTCCAAGCTCCCCATGGCTGTAACAAGGTAAGTCGAGGAAGACGCTACAGTCCAGTTCTACAAGAAACAGGCTTGATTATCTTGTGTCTGAAAACAGTGTGTTTCCTCCTCTGGAAGGATAGACTAGATCACCAGTTAGAAGCTCCCTGCCCTTGACCATGTCCAGTGTGTTAGGAAACGCGAGCCCCACAAGCTACTAGAAAGCCCTGTGTGCTCCTGAATAGGAAGAGCAATGGAAACAGAATTTGGATATTCCTTCCTCTTCGGTATCTCCTGGGCTAAAATACTCTTCTTTCAATAAGAGACACAACACATGTGCTTATAGTCCCATGGGAGAAAAGGCCTCTGACTCATTAGTCTTGAGAAGCAGTAGAAAGTAAGCATATATAATTAAGAACTTAGATGAGGAAAAAACTATTTTCTTGGCCCTATAAGTAACAGCTGCATGATTTTATTAAAATGCCTGCATATCGGGGCGCCTGGATGGCTCAGTCACTTAAGCACCCGACTTTTAATTTCGGCTCAGGTCATGATCCCAGGGTCATGGGATCGAGCCCTGTGTCAGGCTCTACATGGAGCCTGCCTAAGATTCTCTCCCTCTCCCTCACCACCAACCCCCAAAATTAATTAATTTAATGCCTGCACATGGAAGAATATTAAAATATATATGAAGGTCTAAAACAGGAATCTCTTTCCCTTTCCCACCCAGATCCACTTTCCTGGAGTTTTGTTTGGGAACTTGGGGACAATTCAGTAACTACTATGTGACTCTCAGCAGATAAAACAGTATCACCTTGTTGCCCCCTGATTCATGACAGAGAGAAAGTCAGATATTGAGCCCATGCTAAATCCCTCTTCTCTTTCACTCACAACTCCAGATCTCATGGTCCTGTTGTTACACTGTCAAGGACTACTAGTTGCCCATTCTGTTGGACAGCTGTGAACAGGACAACTTTAAGGTGATCATTAAGCAACACAGAGGCGGCATTCAGTGTTCTGACAAAAGCTTCGCTCACTGGGGAAGCTGAGTATGGTCAGAGGGGCCAGGGAAAGGAAAAGACTTGTCTGGCACCAGACCCCAACCACTGAGCGAAGAACGTCACAAGCCTTGAGAGCCTACCCATTTCCTCATCTCCTTGCTCCTGGCCTCTCCTAGGGCACCTCCATAGCCACTCTGTTCCAGACTCATGGATCTCATGTCCTTGTACTTCCTCCGCCACTGAAACAGGGTACAGATGGTACATTTTCTAAATCTTTACAGAACCCAAATCCCCTTCCATTTGTCTCCACACTCTATGATATGCCTGGGCACAACATCATAGTTTAAAAATACCTTTCCCTCAAAACTACAGAGACAGTATTCATTTTCCAGCTAAGCAGTTAGCATTCCTCATGAAATGCCTGAGATCTATTACACTGCAGATAATGTGTCTTCTTTTTGAACATCTGTAGGGTTTTAACCCTGGAAATTCAACCAGGATGTCTGGGTTTAGGTCTTTTCTCATCTGCCTTAGTTCATACCAGGGAGCTGTCTTTGAGCTCAAAGAAATTTTCTTCTATTATTTATTCTTCCTTCCTCTTCACTGTCTGCTGTTCCTCCTTATAGAACTGTTGAAGATTAAAGGTTTGGAATCTGCCCTCCATGTCCCCTAATCTCTCTCATATTTTCTCTTTTTGAGGGGTATCTCTTTTGACAAATATGGATAAGCAGCTTGGTTCTTAGCACTGTCCATTCCAATTCCATACTGCCAAGAAGTTAAAAATGACTACAAATAATGATCTGCTGCTTTTTTCCAGCAATCTGTTCTTATTTAAAGGTGTAGTATTCACTTAAATCTAAGCGCACGGAGCTCTCTATTCCCTTAGCTTCTTATTTCCTATGAAGTCAGCTGATCTGTTTATTTTGTTCACGCTATTAACTTCCCCAAAAAACAAATGAGACTCGGTCCACTGGTCTCTATTTTTGAATATAGACTATGCTTATCTGTATATATGAGTAACTGGCACAAACTTCTTCTGCACCACTATAGGTATTACCCTGATAGGCCTCCAGCTTAAAAGATGGACAACAGATACTACCTAAACGCCTGGATTATTCTGTAAGCAAACTTCCCACGAGATGCCTCGACATGCAGCAGGAGAGTGGCTGAGGGTCCCAACGGTGCAAAGGAGGGTGGTCTTTATGCAGGAGTGGAATGCTTTATGAGTTCATCTACTAGCCCCCCCCAGCTCAGTCTACTGTTGGACATCAAAATTTAAGTTCCCTCGAGTTCTGCTTCTCAGTCAGGGGTAGGGATCCCATGCTTAGATCTCTCGGTCTTCTTGAAGAATAGGTATCTGGTTTCTCTGGAAGACTAAACATCCAACTACTTGCAGTCACCAACTTTTAGCACACGCCAGCAACTCGTACAGCTGAGTATCCTTTTACTGCTCTAACTTAGCTTATCTAAAACTGCCATAAAAATGGACGCTCAGGGGCGCCTGGGTAGCTCAGTGAGTTAAAGCCTCTGCCTTGGGCTCAGGTCGTGATCCCAGGGTCCTGGGATCGAGCCCCGCATTGGGCTCTCTGCTCAGCGGGGAGCCTGCTTCCTCCTCTCTCTCTCTCCCTGCCTCTCTGCCTACTTGTGATCTCTGTCTGTCAAATAAATAAATAAAATCTTTAAAAAAAAATGGATGCTCAGACTGAGCATGCGTGGGCGCCGTGCACACAAACACACCCACATATACCCTGTTCCTCGAAATACAATTTTACAGCTACAATATAAAAAAAATTAAATTCACAAAAGCTGACAAGAGCTCCAAAACTCAAATGTATGAAACCTGTTACTATATAAAAGTTTAAAGCTCCATGTATTTTAAGTAATCAAGATCAAAGTTTTATATATATATATATATTTTTTTTTTTAAGATTTTATGTATTTATTTGATAGAGAGAAACACAGCAAGAGAGGGAACACAAGCAAGGGGAGTGGGAAAGGGGGAAGCAGGCTCCCCACTGTACAGGGAGCCCAACTGGGGATTGAGTTTGATCCCAGGACCTTGGGATCATGACCTGAGCCAAAGGCAGAGGCTTAACCGCTGAGCCACCCAGGCGCCCTCAAAGTTTTGTATTTTCAAAGTAAATTAAGAATCATGAAGAGCGTGGCCATATTTTAAATGACCATTTCTCACAAGAAGTCACACAAGGAAATACAGGGTATTAATGGAAGAAAACATGTCCAAGTTTATCTAAGTTAAAGAATTCCCTCAAAAAAAAAAAAAAAAAAAAACCAAAAAAAAAAAAAAACCCCCAACCATGCTCAAAAGTCCAACTTCACTCACATGGCTAAGAATTTCTAAAGTCACCATTTCATTTTCCACATCTTGCCAGACTTAAGAACGGCTAGTAAAACCAACAGTTCGCTGAACACTCGGACACGTTCCGTTCAGGGTCATGCCCCTCCTCCGCCAAAAACGACGCAAAGGCTTCCGAACCAGAACCACCTTAAAGTCCGAAACCCTTAAGCGCCCTGCACACGCCGCGTATCCCCCTCGTTACATGCTGAGTCCCTGCGCTCCCTTCTTCTCCCTTCACCTCCCTCTCCTACACTCCCACCACATCGGCCTGCCACTTCCTCCCGGTCAGGAGTCTCGCCCCCGCGCCACACCTGCGCTGCCGGCCTGCCATCCCGCCTGCCATCCCGCCTGCCATCCCGCCGGCCATCCCGCCTGCCATCCCGCCGGCCATCCCGCCGGCCATCCCGCCTGCCATCCCGCGCTCCGGTCTCCCTCCCGCACCCCCACCAGCCGCATTAACTCTCCGTACAGCCCCACCCTTGCAGGCGTCGCACACATCCCTGGGAACGCGTCTCCCGGCCATCATACCCCTCAGACTCAGGTTCGCCAGCACCATCACGCCTGTTTGAAAGGAAAGGAAAAAAAAAAAGAACAAGAGCAGCTACCTGCGCAGTCGGTGATACTAGACCGCTCGTTGCGAAGGAAAGGTCCTGAGCTCGCCTCCCGCGCAGCCCCTCGGCCCTAGCACTGCGCCTGCGTGCAGCAAGGGCCCCGTGCCTTTACTTCACCACGAAGCCTTTGAATCGTCTCTCCGATCGAGGCCCAGTGTTGCACAAAAGCAGAGGCTACGAATTCTTGCCTAAATGGACAATTTATGTAAAGGTCCCAAGACACAGGCATGAACATCTACCAGAATAAAATTTCACTGCCGTAGAAGCAAATTCAGTCAATCACTAGAGCACTATGAAAGCAGCAAACGACTACCGTGGGAGAGTGTCTATTGCTTTATCTGTTCTTCACTGGGGTAAGAAAACATCGTGTCAATGATAGAGTCACTGTAACAAATATTATATGCACGGTCATAAGCTACTGCTTATTTTAGTAACATCCTTGTGCTAGAAATGCAAAGTAAAAACAGAACAACAACAACAACAACAACAACAAAAAACACAGAAACACATGTAATCGACAAAAGAAAGGAAAGGAAGAGGGCTGTTCAGGAGTGTCTGGCAAACACATGCCCATGCTTCTGGATATAAATGAGATAGAAACCGCAAATTTCACAGGACCACAATCCTTACTGATTTGCTAATTATTGTATCAAGCATCATTCCCAATACTGAAGCACACGCTTTGGGACTATTCTGAACATATGAGAAAGCAAAGATGCCATCAAAGGCCACAGCCATGACAATGTGTCTTCCATTTCTAGTACACAAGAATAATAAATAGTGGGGCACCTGGGTGGCTCAGGTGGTTAAGTGTCTGCCTTCAGCTCAGGTCATGATCCCAGGGTCCTGGAATCGAGCCACACATCAGGCTCCTTGCTCAGTGGAGAGTCTGCTTCTCCCTTTCCCTCTCTGCCTGCTGCTTTGCCTACTTGTGCTCTTCTCTGTCAAATAAATAAATAAAATCTTAGAAAAATAATAATAAAAAATAGCATATGTCAAGAGACCCCGTCTCTGCAGATGTTGGTATGATTCCAGATTATTCTTCCGATTAGAAAGGCACTCCCTTACAAAGTTTATGTAACATGAACTGCACAGAGTAAGTTTCAATTTTGTGTTCCCAATTTGACAGAGCACCTCGAGATTGGAAACATGAGCTGACAAAGATAGCATCTCGGGCCAGGCAAGGAGAGGCTGGATGGGGTCCAGGAGACAGACACTCAATAACTTCCTAATGTTTCAGTTCAATCTGTGCGGCTTTTAACAAATGAAAAGACCACCTTGAGAACACTGGATTAGTCGACAACTTTCTTTTCCATTGGCTAAATTTAGAGAGGAATGGTGTATCATAACAACCAAGGCAAGCACAGGAACCAGTATCATAGGGAGATAAAAGAAAAACTCAGTTAAGAAGCAATATCTATTTCCATGTGCTTAGCATATAATCCCGGAGGAAATGAAAGATGCTCATAAGGAAACATGACCCAAGGCAGTAATTGTGTACGGCTATACTCTTTGTGAAAACTACCCACACTCCTCAAATGTGACCTGTCCTGATTCAATAGTTATGGATATTCAAGGATCTTCAGGCAAGATAAGCTTTTATTAACTGGCCCCAAATTAACTAAGCCACATACTGGGTGCTTCAAATTACTCAGATAAGCTTTTTTTTTTTTTTTAATCATTATTTGGCTATTTAACATCCCAGCCTCATGACATGGACTCACCAAAGGCTCTCAATTAGCCTTATTTCAATGTAGGGTGGCACGTGAGTTAAGGCTCCCCATGAAATTTCTATGGGTGTTTATTATTTATAGTCTACAGGGTGGGGGAAAGGGCACATGGGTGGCTCAGTCAGTTAAGCATCTGCTTCCGGCTCAGGTTGTGATCCTGAGGTCCTGGGATGGAGCCCCCAGACAGGCCCCCTGGCTCAGTGAAGAGTCTGGAGTCTTGCTTCTCTCTCTGCTGTCCAATCCCTCCCCTACACCCATGCCGTGTTCTCTCTCGCTAATAAATCTTTAAAAAATAAAAAAGTGGGGGAAGTGATGAAAACTAGAGAAAAGCATGTCAGAGATGGAATACATATCGATCTAAGAAGAGGCAGAAGAAAAAGGAATAGTTAATGAAGTTGCTTTAAACTTCCTCCTGTTCTTAAATGATACTCAAAACTTTACAATCTGGGATCCCAACTCTGACAGATATGTTGATTTTCAGGTAGAGAAAACAACCCCCCCGCCAAAGAAAAAATGCTATTAGTTTCCTATAAAGTATAAACAGCCAAACTAAGAGGATTCCCTTTATGTTCTGGTTCACATTCTGAATAAAGAACTGCACAGTAGGATTGTGTCCACATAATCACATAGCATTTCACACTTACCGAAGTAATGTTACATTCAACAATGCCTGAAATCTTTCTAATAGCCCTGTGAAATCTGTTAAATGTCCCCACTTACTAGGCAACGGGCTAGAAACAAGTGACGTGCTTTCTTTACTTAACTAAAATGTAACAGCGAGCTAATACTTCACACCTGTCAGATTGGCTGGTGTCGAAAAAAAACAAGAAAAAACAAGTGCTGGCTAGGATGTGGAGAAAAGGGAACTCTTGCGCACTATTGGTGGAAATGAAATTGGTGTAGCCGCTGTGGAAAATATCACGAAGATTCCTCAAAAAATTAAAAATGGAAGCACTATACAATCCAGCAATTCCACTTCTATGTTACCCAAAGAAAAAAACACTATTTCAACAAGATATATGTACCCCTATGTTCCCTGCAGCATGATCTGCAAAGGGCAGGACATGGAAGCGATCTAAGCGTCCACAGACAGATGAATGGATACAGGAGACGTGGTGTATACACACACACACACACACACACACACACACAGATACTATTCCGCAATAAAAAAGAATTAAATCTTGTCATCTGAAACAACATGGGGGGACCTGGAGAGTATTACGTTAAGTGAAATAAGACAAAGACAAATACTGTCTGATTTCACTTATTATGTGGAATCTAAAAAGCAAAACAAATGAACAAAGAAACAGACTCAAATACAGAGAACAAACTGCTGGTTGCCAGGAGGAAAAGTGGGGGGTGGTGAAACAGGTAAGGGGATTAAAGAGGCACAAACGTTCAGTTATGAAATAAGTCGTGAGACTGTGACCTGCTCTTAATTAGAGTTAAGGAACACGGAGGCCTAGTGAGCCCGATGTCTAACTACTAAACCAAAATGCCTCCCACCATAATCATTCACTCAACAATTATCACTTAATACGGACCACGGGACAGGCACTGTTCTAGGTACTGGGTGGGTCAAGAGCACGAACAAAACAGATTCAAATATCCACCCCCAACACTAACATTTTTTTTTTTAAGATTCTATTTATTTATTTGGCAGAGATCACAAGTAGGCAGAGAGGCAGGCAGAGAGAGAGAGGAGGAAGCAGGCTCCCTGCTGAGCAGAGAGCCCGATGATGCGGGGCTCGATCCCAGGACCCTGAGATCATGACCTGAGCCAAAGGCAGAGGCTTTAACCCACTGAGCCACCCAGGTGCCAACACTAACATTTTAATGAGCACCATCAGGTAATTCTAGCTTGGCTAGTTGGATGTCATTTACAACATCAGTATTCAATTAGTTTCTTTGCTCATTTAAGAAATGTAAATGTACTCATGAACAAATCATAAAAAAACAAACATTCAGAACTTAAATCATGTTTGAGAATTTATTAAGCTTTGGTAATCCAAAAGGAAACAAGGGCAGGCCCCTATCATCAGATGCTTCTTCATCAAGTTGGAAAGAAGGCATAGATACATTAAAAATTAAGTAAAAAGATGCTCACAAAACAAGACACTTCCAAATGGAAAGTAACATTGTTAGGACCATTTTCAAAGAGAAAAACCAACCAAGATACTGAATATGTCTAAGACTGTATATTCTAATCAGGGTCCAATGCAGATTAAAAAGTACTGAAAGGTGGCGCCTGGGTGGCTCAGTGGGTTAAGCACCTGCGTTTGGCTCAGGTCATGATCCCAGAGTCCAGGGACTGCGTCTCCCAATTGGCTTCTTCCTCTGACCCTCCCCCCTCTCATGCTTTCTCTCTCTCACTCTCTCAAGTAAATAAAATCTTGGGGAAAAAAAAAAAGTACTGAAAGATTTAACTTTCAATGATGAATTATTTTAACATTACTTTCTGTACATTATCCAAAAAAGCCATTTACATTTTCAAATGTATTAGGAAACAGATCTGATATTTAAGCCTTTATTATGTCTGTTTTATAAACATCCTTATTTATTGCCTGACAACAACCATAGAAAACATAAAAGTAGAAGAGGGTGAGAAAGCTTAAGTAACTGGACAGTGTTGACCACTTGATATAGAAGACCTTATAAATTATTAAATTTGGTATGGAAAGACCAGTCTGGAACAGCAGAAAATAAATTTTGGGATCTCATTCTTCCAATAAACTTCCAGTTTAATTAATTTTCAATTAAAATATTAATTGACCTAGTCAAATGAGAATTTGGGGGCATCAGATACATATTAATTGTGTGTGTGTCTATGTACACCTTATATGGAAAGTAATCTTTCAGCAAAATCTTTAAAAAGCTCTTAAATACAGGTGCTGTCTTCCAATAAAATTAAATAACGAAACATTCCTTTCTGTGCCTCGTTTTCTCCAGAAAAACAAACTTTCTTCAGAAGGGTAGGATTTTAATAAGCCTGTTCTCACAGCCTCAACAAAACATGAATACTTCCCATACATTTCCCATAATTTACCAAGTTTTGTTACCTTCCCTAGATCCAGGGTCACGAGGCTATCAGAGCGTGAAGGCTATGTGAAGACCCTCCCGGAGAAGGCTGACAGCAAGGAGAGAGACAGGGGCCCTTCCCAAAGTCACAATCCACATGAACTCATTAGCAGCTGCACAATTAGGGACAACCTTAGAAGAAACGCTATCCAACGTACCCACAGAAACCGGGGTTGACAAGCCCGACCTCATATGTGTTCCCAGGGAAATTTACTTCTTAAGCAGGGAGACCGCTAACTTGCAACTAAGAAAACAGTACAGGCTAAGTTCCCAGGGTGCAAGAGGGGATAAGGAAGGGCATGAAGGACCAAGGAACCAGAGGGGCTAGGCGGTCCACCAGTGGACGCACTTTGGCTCCTCATTACTATGGCCCCACCTGCACACATTCTACATGGAAGTAATCTTTAATTTTTAAGTAATTTTCTTCCCAGAACCATTAGGTTCAAGAAATAGAAACCAAGTATCTAAGCTATTTGCTCTCTAATTAAGGCAGCATCTATTTTGAACACCCAATGGAGAAACTCTCCCTACCCCTTGGTTAAGAAGTGCAAGAGACAGGGGCGCCTGGGTGGCTCAGTGGGTTAAAGCCTCTGCCTTGGGCTCAGGTCATGGTCCGAGGGTCCTGGGATCGAGCCCCACATCTGCTCTCTGCACAGCGGGGAGCCTGCTTCCCGTTCTCTCTCAACAAAAAAAAAAAAAAAAAAAAGAAGTGCAAGAGACAGGAAAAGAAAGACAAAGGGAAGAAAAGGGTTCCTTTTTCTCCACTTCCTTGCCAACACTTGTTCTTGTGTTTTTGAATTTAGCCATTCTGATGGGTGTGAGGAGCTTTAGGTTTAATTTGCATTTCCCTATGATGAAGGATGCTGAGCACCTTTCCATGTGTCTGCAAGCCAGCCATCTGTCCATCTTCGGCAAAACGTTTATTGGGGTCAGTCCTCTGCCCATTTTTAATTGTATTATTTCTTTTCCTTGGTGTTGAGTTGCAAAAGTTCTTTATATTTTGGATATTCACCCCTTCCTGGCATAGAGGCCTGCCTCTATGCCTACTTGTGATCTCTCTCTCTGTGTCAAACAAATAAATAAAATCTTTAAGAAAAAAAAAAAAAAAAGAAGTGCAAGAGACAGGAAAAGAAAGACAAAGGGAAGAAAACTATCCTTTCAAAAAAATCTAATCTCTCATCTGTCCTGGTCACAGCGGTGGAAGGTTTTTTTGTTTTTTTTGTTTTTAGATTTTTTATTTATTTATTTGACAGACAGAGATCACAAGTAGGCAGAGAGGCAGGCAGAGAGAGAAGGGGAAGCAAGGTCCCTGCTGAGCAGAGAGCCCGATGCGGGGCTCGATCCCAGGACCCTGGGATCATGACCTGAGCTGAAGGCAGAGGCTTAACCCACTGAGCCACCCAGGTGCCCCATGGTGGAAGGTCTTACCGAAGGTCTTTAAATACCAGGAGGGGAGGGAGGGGGCGGGGAGCACATAGGCACTTATCATTTTGCAACAAAATACAGTAAGATAAGTGAAAACTATTTTAAGGTAAATAAGCTTGTGAAGGGTAAAACAGGGCTGCAAACTAAAGCTTCACAGGACACTGATAAGAGAAAGATGGCCGGTGAGGAAAGAGTGGCAAAGACTCCACCTCACCTTAAAATGTCCGAAACCAAAACTGAAAATGTAACAGCAGTAACTGTGACGTTTAATTCAACAAGAATTAAACAAAAATTTATTAATTTTAGCAACAGCATCCGTTAAGGTGTCTGGTTCCCTTCTAGCCAGTGTGACAAAACAAAGTCACTGTCCTGGGGCAACTTATATTAAAATGAAGGGCAACAAACTTGATCTCAAAGAAAATGCTCAATATTTGTTACTTGGAAATGCTGATTAAGAGACATGAGATCTAAACAAGTGTTTTATTAGAATTATTTGAAAGTTCTAAGACATGGAATGCTCACATGATCCCAATTAAATATTTATGCTATAATAGGAATAAAGTTAATTTCTGGTATCTGTTAATTAGCTGTCAGGGACAAAGGACTCCCTTAATTGGAAGCCAGTAAGAATTGGTATTGAAGACTAAATATTAATTCCTCCCTATTCTCTTACAAAACCACACAAGACTTTTTTGAGGACTCTATACTCTTTCCCCCAGTGGCCGCACCAGTTTGCATTCCCACTAACAGCAAGCACACAAGGGTTCCTTTTTCTCCACTTCCTTGCCAACATTTGTTCTTGTGTTTTTGAATTTAGCCATTCTGATGGGTGTGAGGAGCTTTAGGTTTAATTTGCATTTCCCTATGATGAAGGATGCTGAGCACCTTTCCATGTGTCTGCAAGCCAGCCATCTGTCCATCTTCGGCAAAACGTTTATTAGGGTCAGTCCTCTGCCCATTTTTAATTGTATTATTTCTTTTCCTTGGTGTTGAGTTGCAAAAGTTCTTTATATTTTGGATATTCACCCCTTCCTGGATAGATCATTTGCAAGTATCTGCTCTCATTCAGTAGGCTGCCTTTCTGTTGGGTTGATGGTTTCCTTCACTGTGCGAAAGCTTTTCATTTTAGTGTAGTCCACTTTGGTTTATGTTTCTCTTGCCTGAGGAGATCTATCTAGAAAAACGTGTCTATAGCCGATGTCAAATATATTACTGCCTATGTTTTCTTCTAGGAATTTTATGGCTTCAGGTCTCAGTTAGGTCTTTAACCATTTTGAGTTTATGTCCATGTTGGTTTAAGGAAGTGGCCAGTTTCATTCTTTTGCATGTAGCTGTCCAGTTTTCCCTGCGCCGTTTGTTGAAGAGACTGTCTTTCCCCCATTGTATATTTTTGCCTCTTTGTCATAGATTAATTGACCATAAAGCATGGCTTTATTTCTGTTCCACTGATCTACACACCCATTTTTATGCCAGTACCATACGGTTTCAGTTCATACACCTTTGTAGTATATCTTGAATTTAGTATTGTGATACCACAAGCTTTGTTCCTCTTTTTCAAGATTGCTTTGGCTATTCAGGGCCCCCTGCGGTTCCACACAAATTTCAGAATTATTTATTCTAGTTCTGTGAAAAATACTATTAGTATTTTGATGGAGACTGCAGTACATCTGCAGATTGCCTTGGGTGATATGGATAGTTTAAAAACATTGGTTCTATATCTATGAGCATGGACTGTCTTTCCACTTCTTTGTCTCATCTTCAGTTTCTTTCATCAATGTTCTATGGTTTTCAGAGTATACAGATCTTTCACTTCCTTGGTTAAGTGTAGTCCTGGGTATTTTATTATTTTGGTGCCAATTAAAACTGGGATTGTTTTCTTCTCTTTCTGCTACTTCATTATTAGTGTATAGAAATGCAACAGATTTCTGCATATTAATTTTGTGTCCTCCAACTTCACTGAATTAATTTATCAGTTCTAGTAGTTTTTGGTGGAGTCTTCAGGATTTTCTATATATACTATCATGTCATCTGGAAATAGTGAAAGTTTTGCTTCTTCCTTACAAATTTGGATGCCTTTTATTTCTTTTTCTTATCTGACTGCTGTAGCTAGGACTTTAAAAATAGAATTACCCAATGATCCAATAATTCTAGTAAATACTGGGTATTTACTCAAAGAACATGAAACCACTAATTTGAAAACAGATACACAGTCCTATGTTTAATGCAGCATTATTTACAAAAGTCAACATATGAAAGCAACCCAAGTGTCCACTGATAGATGAATGGATAAAGAAGACATGGTATATATACAATGTACTACTCAGCCATAAAAAGAATGAAATCTTACCATTTGCAACAACATGGATAGAGCTAGAGAGTATTATGCTAAGTGAAGAAACTCAGAGAAAGACACATACCAAATGCTTTCACTCACATAGAATTTAAGAAACAAAACAAATGAATACCGAAAAAAGAGACCATGAAACAGACTCTTAAATACAGAGAACTGGTGATGATCAGAAGGGTGGGGGGATGTGTGAAGCAGATAAAGGGAATTACGAACACACATCTTGATGAATCCTGAGAAATGTACAGAATTGCTGAATCACTATATTGTATACCTGAAACTGTCAGTTATACTTAAACAAACAATACAATTAAACGTAAAAACACACTAGAATGACAGCTAAACTCCAAGTCTTCTAAACCTGCAAATGAGATGGAACAGGAGAGGAGTCACTATCAGTCTGAGAAGGTCACTTCATTTTGAAATGGAAAATGGATAAACATTAGGTAACGGACTTGGGTTCTGACATTCTCTGCTCTAGGGGCCCACAGTGGGGACAAGCCAACAAGAGCCTGGAATATTCTGGAATTGGATGTATAGCTTACCACTGAGGGCAGAGAGCTTTACAGTGAGGCAAAAACAGGATGACTACTTAGGAAAATACTGGGACCCTCAGCTCCCTCCCCTCCCCAAGCAGCTGTTCCTCTCTCGCTTTTATTGCTTAAATAAGCCAAAATGAAAAGCTACTACATTTAAAATACCTTACACAAATAAGGGTCCCCTACAAACACGGGAGGGTTAAGTGAAGGTCTGGGTACGAGAAGGCAGACTCAATGGGGGCATGGACTTGTCATCTGTTGGGCCACTGCTGCGTCCCCATTCCCTACAAAGTGTCTAGCACACAGAGTGTACTTAATAGACATGCAGCCAAGGAGTTCAAAGAGGAGTTATTGTTTTTTTAAAGGTTTTATTTATTTATTTGAGAAAGAGAGAATGAGAGAGAGAAAGAGCATTATTAGAGGGGAGAGGGTCAGAGGGAGAAGCAGACTCCCTGCTGGGCAGGGAGTCTGATGCGCCACTCAATCCCAGGACTCCAGGATCATGACCTGAGCTGGAGGCAGTTACTTAACCAACTGAACCACCCAGGTGTCCCTCAAAGAGGAGTTTTTAAAATCTCCAAGAAAAGAGAACATCAGTAGCATGGATAGGAAACAGGACAGAATATAAACATCTGAACATCAATCCAGGAGATTCAACATCTGACTAAAAGGAGTATCTAGAATGAAAGAAAGGAGAAAACTGGAGGACAGGAGGGATTTATAGAGAAAGAAATCAGGACATTTTGCAGAACTCAAGCTTTCTGCTTAAAATGATCACCAGCACAAAAAAATGAAAATGTCATGTAGTAGAAATTAAAAGATTCTGAGATTCTACCTAAAAGGTAGTTTATTCTTGAATAAATCCTTTAAAAAATCTATTAATTTATTGATTTATTTTGAGAGAGAAAGAGATAGCAAGAGAGCACAAGGAAGGAGAAGAGGGAGAGGCAGGCTCTACACGAACAGGGAGCCTGATGTGGGGCTCAATCCCAGAACCCCAGGATCATGACCTGACCTGAAAGCAGATCCTTAACTGACTGAGCCACCCAGGAGGCCCTAAAAGTTATTTTAAAGAAAGCTCACAGGAATCAGAAATGACAATGGTACAGGACCTTCCACAGCAATCCCAAAGCTGAAATATAATGAAATAACATCTTCTATACTCTGTTGGACATGGTTTCCAACCTAGATTTCTATACCCAGCTCAAAGAACAATCAAGACTGAAAATATGATGAAGACATTTTCAGACACAGGAGTTTCTCAAATTTTCCCTCCCCCATTTCCTCTTTCCTCTCCTGCTCCCCTGAAAAAGCAACAGGATTATGAATTCTACACAGAGAGGAAACATAAGAAAAAGGGAGCCCTGGCATCTGAGACACAAGCAGGGCTACACTGAGGAGTGGACAGAATTCCCAAGATGAAGACAGCAGCTCTGGGGTCGGGGGGGGGTGGTCCTGCAGAGAAGCGGTTCAGAGCCCAGTAGGGGATCAGAGGGAGACACCAGCAGAAACAGTTAAAAAAAAAAAAGGGGGGGAAATAAAACAATAACACCCTTGGTGGATTTGTTTGCCTCACTGTACCAGTGGTCAGTTCATTTGGAGAGTCTGGGGGTAAATTAATGACAAAAACCAAAAACAGTAAGTAAGTGTCTTTCCACGATTATCTCTAGGAAAAATAGAAGGTTAGACCAAAAAAGAGAAACGTAACAATAAAAATACAGCATGGCTGAGATATGATTATTTGTACTGTGATCAATATTAATGTATCCCCCAATTGGTAAAAAGCTACATGGGAAGGAAGATGTGCAGAGAGAAAGTGTAAGGGGAAAAGAGTGTTTGAAGAATTAAACCTTCAACATCCAAAGTAATAAACTGACAACTCAAGCCACATCCACATGGGCATGGGAATCATGAGAGATAAATAGCAAAACCACAACAAATAGCTCTTGTTAAGTAACCACATCTGGGTAATCACATGGGCATGAAAGCCGGGGTAGGAATCTGCTATTTTCCTTACAATATCCGTAAGATTAATACTTTCTAAACTACAGACAAATTGCCCTATAAAATAGAAGTTCAATTTCAAAAAAAAAAAAAAATTTCATCCAAAGAACAACCTATTGTAGAAGGTGACTTCCTATCTCATGAACCGATTACTGATTTTCAGAACAAAAGCATTTAGTCTCACGGTAAGAGAGGATTTAGATGTAGATACAAATTTTGGAAAACACTAAGGTAGGTTGTAAAAAGCTAATTCTCTGCTTAAATTCCTACATGAAATTGAAATACATTACATTATGAATAAAACTACAGCACATTAATGCACATCCTCATGACCTCACCATTCTGCTTCAGTCCCTTGTCAATGAAGGAAAAATTAGCTAATCAGGCACTTAGTCTCAAATCTCAGAAACAGCCACCAATAAGAATTAAATCGAACAAAGCCTCAATTTTTTAAAATCAACTTTGTATATAACTCTTCCTTGTGTGCAAATGAAGCAGAGGTTACAAACTGTGGCCTGGGAGGCCCCAATCCAACCTGCCCCAGCTCTGTAACACCTACCAGCTAAGAATGGTTTTTATGGTTTGGTTTTTTTTTAATGGTTAAAAATATTTTGTGACACATGGAAAAAAAAAATCATGAGAATTCAAATCTCAGTATCCACAGATAAAGGTTTATTGGAACACAGCCTTGTTTGTTAATGTTTGCCTCTATGGCTGCTTTTTACTGATGGTAGAGAATGTGTGGCCTGCAAAGCCTAAAATACTTGCAATCAGGTCCCTTTCAGAAAAAATTTGTTGACCCCTGAACTAAAGGATTCTAGTTCTGAATTTCATATATTCAAATAAAACTGAGCCAAATTCATATATAAAAATGTCCATATAAACAGTCCTTGAATCAAGAGATGTTAGAGACAGTCTATACAACCCTTAAAGTCTGGAAGGATTTAATGGTTCGCTCAGGGTCAGTGGGTAAACAGAACAGAGTGAAGGTTGGAGTTTGCTGCCTCACAGGTCTACTCTCTTAGATAAGCATGTGTCTCCAACATTTTTACCCCAATGCTACTCCTTTGTTCCTACTCCACCCTTCAACTTCTTACTAAATCCCTCATTTTGCTTTAGTTAAAATGTAAATAAAATGTGCCTTTTAATTTGACATTTCCCAAATATTTAAAACAAATTTCTGCTGATATTTACTTATGACTGTGCCAAAAAAGCAGCAGAGACCACTGACGAAGGACAATCTTTAGGGATGGGGAGACCCAGCTTCTGGTTTGGTCCCTGGGGTATCACTCTGGTCCCAATAATCTTCTGACCTTCTCTCAACTTCACCTGTCTCTTCCCTAAAAATGAGTGTGTCCCTAGCTCACAGGCGTGTGGTTAGACTGAATAAAAGGAGGATGGCAAGAACCGAATGTACTGACGATCACAGAATTCAGAGCTCAGGAAGTGTTACCTATTATACGCTGTCTCGTGTCCAGACTTTGATACCCATCATTATCCCTGAAGGGCTTCACAGGTAGTGTTCGCAAACTTCACTGTGTGCCACAATCACAGTAGTGAACCTGTCAGTGCAGGTTCCCTCAGCCCTACCCCCAGGGACTCTGATTATTTAATCTGGAAAAGGCAGGAATCTGCATTTCCATGCTCAAGTGTGATTTGGATACAGGGAGTCTGTGGAATGGAAAGAGTGCCCCTAGGTAATGAAAAAGATACCAAGAGGTTAAGAGATGAGCAAAAGCCTCAGTGATCATAGTCTTAATTAAATACAAAATGACAAAAAGCTAAGGACTATAATTCCTTTGTTATTTTTCCTTCCACAACAGTACTCTTTTTTTTTTTTTTTTGGCCTTAAACTTATGTTCAGCCCTATAAGTTAACTAATGTTATATACAATATGAAAATTATTTCCCAGTTTATAAAGGTTAGGACTTCCAGTTATACAACCAATTAAAAACATATGGAACTCAAAAAGGTCAGTACTCAGATCCCAGTGAAACTTCCGTTTTCTATCTTGGATTTCAGCCACACCACCTGTTGCTGCCCCCAGAAAATTTAAGGCTAAACCATTTTACTTATTGGTATATTTGCATACAGAAAGAAAAAAAAAACACAGAAAAATAATATGCATTCCAACCTTTCACTACAAACTGAAACAAGCTAAGAATGTGGCTAAAAACATGAAACTATATTCTACCTTGAGAAAGTCTGATGTGGGATGTGTGTGGAGCAAATCGCATGCAACAGCTGCCCCTCTGGGTAAGGCTTTTCCTTTGAAGTGTCAATTCCAAAACCAGCAACTAACAGAGCTGACAGTGGCAAGAGTCTGAGAACGTAGAGGTACAGGTTCGAAATTACCTTGCTCCAGTCTAAAGCACAGGGAACGCCTTGCTGCTTCCATCTCCGGAGTCGGGTTATCTAGGACGTGTCTACACCACTGCAAAGGGCTCAGGGATTTCTCTGATGATGTGAATGTCTTTGAAGAGCCAACGTATAACCTTAAAAAAAGAAATCTACATTATAGGTATTATATCGGTAAATGGACAGGACCTCCCTTCTAGGGAAAACAACGTGTATTTCAGTTTCTACAGACACAAAACTCACATTGGATTACTTCAAATACCAAAATTATTTTTCAACAGGCAAATACCCCCAAATAAAATTTAATGCTTTCTGTAGCTTGGTGGGAAGGAGGACTTCAAAACACTATGAGAAACTATGTCTCAGAGTCTGAGATCAGAGGCTTTTGCTACTGAACTAGCCTGGAACGGACACCATGATGTCCTGCCTACCTCACTTGTGTTTGTAGAAATGAACACTTTCATCTCTTTCTTTGGTAGCAGAATGTTACATGAACTGGGCTAATATATGTAAACATGACATGACAAACTAGGCAAATTTTATGTACTTTAAAAAAAAAGTCTAAAAATTAGTGAGAGTCCATTGATTCTCTCAACCCCTAAATAATCAGGTATCTGCCCCCACCCTGTCTCAAATCTGTACTAAACTTGGTATGTGCTTCTTTCTCACAAAAGCCAAACAGCTTTCAAAGATATGTTTAAGGAACAATTTGCTTTCATCATCTATACCATTACACAGAATTAAAAATAACCACCATGAGGCACTTTAAGTTAAAGATTTTCTGACATATGGTGGCGAGGTAAACTATAGCATATTTTCAGTCACAGGGTTACACAAAAAAAGTTCATCTTTTTAGCTGACTTAAAAAAGGAAGAGAAAGAATTATAACCACTGCTTCTAGTAATTAACTTATTTATGAAGCTAAATTGTAATTATAAATCACACTAAAGTAACACTCCTTTAAACAGAGTTACCATAATTCTAACAAGTACATGTTCTTCAAATACCATACTTCATTATTCACGCTCATGCCATCGTAGTCAGGACCCCCACCTGTCAAAATAATTTCTCAGTTACCCAAGACGGTTGGGGAATGGTACTATTCAGTAAATTATACTTACAGATCAGAGGTTGGCAAATTTTTTCTGTAAAGGGGCAGCTAGTACATACTTGGGCTTCATGGGACACAGTCTCTGTCACAACCACTCAATTCCACTATGGCAGCCCCAAAGCACCACAGAGGGTATGCAAGGTGAATAGTCGGCTGTGTTCCTATAAACCATGTATAGACACTGAAACTTGAACTTCCCATAATTTTCAATGTCATAAAATAGTAGTCTTTTGCCTTTTTTTTTTTTCCCAGTCATTTAAAAATGTCTAGCTGACCAACCATACAAACCATGCAGCAGGGCCAACTTGCCCCAAGACACACTCTGCTAACTCCTGCTACAGGTGCAGATTCTAAAACACAGTTTCATCCATTCAGGAGTTCCTCCATGGACCACAGTGGTCCTCCTTTCATCAGGAGGATATGGATTAGTTGAAAATTCTTATTCCTGGGCACACCTCAGTCTACTATGACAAGATTAATACCCACCTAGGTAAATCCATCCTTTCCACCACCCCCACCTTGCTAAGACCCCTGAAGAGTCCAGTGTCGAGTAGCTCACTCTAATTCCCCAAGTTCAGGCTAGCCTAAGTCAGCTGTTCTCAATCTCTGGTGCATCGAAGTCTCTTATTGGGCTGTTAAAACACAAATTGCTAACACTCGACTGCAGGCAGGTCTAATCTACCTGATTCAGAAGGTTTGGACTGTGGTCAAAGAACGTGACTGTCTGACAAGTTTCCAGGTGATGCTCGTACTGCTGTCCGGAGACCTCACCTGGAGATGGACGCGCCGGGCCAAGCCAATCTGAGTCATTGCGGCATTCCTGTTTGCCCCATCACTGGCTTAGGCACAAGCTCTGGATACAATTCTAGCCACTAAAAACTAATGGGAAATATTCTGATGGACACATTGGCAAGTTTCTTATGTTTAAAGTTGTCACAAAAGACCCATTTATATGCTTGCCTACAACACATGCACGTATGTTGTAGTACCCACAATGAAAAGCCTAGGCCCAGAAGGTTTCACTGCTGAATTCTACCAAATACCACAGAGAAAAGAAATTGAAGACCTATATCCCTCATGAGCAAAGAAGCAAAAGTCTGGATATTTTAGCAAATTGAGTTCAACCACATATAAAAGAGATACTTCACTGTTACGAAGTGGGGTTTATCCCAGGAATGAAAGGTTGGTTTAACATTCAGTCAGCGCAGCTTACCATAGAAAAGGCACGATAATCTCAACAACAAAAAAGCATCTGACATCCATCCCTGATTAAAACAAACCAAACCAAACCAAACAAAAAAAACTCAGCAAATTAAGAAGGAAACACTTTCTGGTTAAAGGTATGTACAAAAACAGCATTCTTAACAATGAAAGACTGAATGCTCTTCCCCTAACATCAGGAACAAAACAAGGACTAGAGGTTCTAGCTAGTGCAATCACACAATAAATTAAAACATTTAGACTGGAAATAAGTAGTCAATCTATCTCTATTCAGAGATGACATGATCATTTCTGTAAAAAATCTGAGGAACCTACAAAAAAGATACTCAACTAACGACGGAGTTTAGGAAAAAAGACTCTAGCATACCAGATCAACACACTACAGTTAACTGCATATCTATGCTAGCAACAATCAGTATTTTTGAAAGTTCACTTCCCATTTACACCAAAACCATAAGATGCCTAAGGATAAATCTGATAAAGGATGTCAAGCCCCATATGCTAAAAACTACAAAACACTCAGAGAAATTAAAGATAAAAATAGGAAGACAGACCATGTTCACAGAAGTCTAAATATTGTTAAGATGTCAATTATCCTTAAATGTATCCATTTAATAAAATCCCAAAAGTTCAGTAAGCTTCTTGAAGAAATTTGAAAGCTGATTCTGAGATTCATATGGTAATGCAAAGATCCTAGAACAGTTGAAACAACCTTGAAAAAACAATGAAGTTGGAGAGCTACCAGTGAGTGGGACACATTACAAACCTATAGTAATTGGTTTTGAAGACAGTTGAGGAGGACATGAAGACAGATCAATGGGAAAACAAGATGGTCCAGAACTGCACACGTATGGAAAACGGATTCTTGGCAAAGTATAAAGACGAGTCAATGAAGAAAAGATAGCCTTTTGAGCAAATCACGCTGAAACAAATGTCACAACCACTCAATTCCACTATGGCACCCCCAAAGCACCACATGGGAGTGCTCAATGACTTGACCTCCCATGCTAACACTGGCAGGACAGGAATTAGTATACAGAATTAAATGACTGCATTTCATTCTATATACAAAAAATTTTGAGCCATACATAATACCCAAAGTTAACTCAAAACAGAAGAAACCATAAGAAAAGTCTTTGTGTCCTTGGGTTGGCAAATATTTCTTACATAGAATTTCTTATATGGAAAAATATGATCCATAAAAGAAAAAAAATTTTTATCAATTGGACTTCACGAAAACTAAAATTACAACTTTGCCCATTGAAAGACACTAATAGAAGAATAAATGATAAACCACAGAGTGGGTAAAAATATTTGCAAATCACCTATCTGATAAAAAAAAACTTGTATGTAGACAGATGTAAAAACTCTGCATACTCGGGACATCTGGGTGGCTCAGTTGGTTAAGTGGCTGCCTACCGCTCAGGTCATGATCCCAGCATCCTGGGATCGAGTCCCACATCGGGCTCTCTGCTCAGCAGGGAGCCTGCTTCTCCCTCTGCCTCCATTCACTCTCTCTCTCTCTGACCAATAAATAAATAAAATCTAATAAATAACCTCTGCATGCTCAATAATAAACAACCCAATTTTTAAAAATGGACAAAAGATTTAAATAGACATTTCACCAAAGAAAATCTATGAATGAATATCATATAGAAAATATGCTCATCATTTGTCACGAGGTAAATGCAAAGTAGAACCACTATGAAGTACTACTGCACACCTATTAGAATGGCTAAAATTAAAAAGCCTGACCATGGCAAGCATGACGAGCGTAACTGAAACTCTCATATGGTGCTGGCAGAAATAGGAAACAGCCTAACCACTTTGGGAAAGATTTTGGCAGCTTCCTAAAAAGTTAACATACACCTATTCCTGTTCCAGCCTCTCAAGAGCCATTAAGTATTTATCCAAAAGATATGAATGCATGTGCCCACAAAAAGACTTATTTGTAATAGCCAAAACTTGAAAACAGCCCAAACGTTCATTAAAAGATGAATGGATTAAAAAAACCATTGTTACATGCATACAATCTAATAGTTCTCCCAATAAAAAGGAATGAACTACTGCTTCATGTAACACAGAAGAATTTTCAAATAACTCTTGATCCTAAGCAGCCAGACCAAAAACAAATGAAAAAACAATACATACTATATAATTTCATAGATATGAAAGTATAGAAAGCGCAAACTAATCTAGACTGACGGGGAGGGCAGATCAGTGGTTGGGTGCCTTGATGGGAAGTAAGCAGGAGCAGGAGAGAGGGAATGCAAAGGACCACAAGAAAACTTGGAGCATTTAAGATATGGTTCACTCTCTTGACTCTAGTGATGGTTTTATGGGTGTATATTTATGTCAAAACCTATCAAATAGTACATTTTAATATATGCAGCTCATACTTCACTTATACCTCAATAAAGCTTTAAAAAAAGATTTCACGAGAGCAATTATTTTCTGTCCTTCAGTGTCCTCGAGACTTGAGTAGCCTTTCCAGGTGAATGGAATTCAGGTGGAACAAACAAGCAGGTGCCACAGTCCTGACAAAAATGGGCCACTAAATAGTCAACTATGGAACTTTTTTTTTTTTTTTTTAAGAGGGGGGAGAGAGAAAGAATTTTTTTTTTTTTAAGATTTTATTTATTTATTTGACAGACAGAGATCACAAGTAGGCAGAGAGGCAGGCAAAGAGAGAGGAGGAAGCAGGCTCCCTGCCAAGCAGAGAGCCCGATGTGGGGCTCGATCCCAGGACCCTGAGATCATGACCTGAGCTGAAGGCAGAGGCTTTAACCCACTGAGCCACCCAGGCGCCCCGAGAGAGAGAATCTTAAGCAGGCTCCATGCCCAGTGCAGAGCCCAACACAGGGCTTGATCTCAGATCCTGAGATCACAACCTGAGCCACAATCAAGAGTTGGATGCTTAACTGAGCCCCCAGGTGTCCCTTTTTTTTTTTTTTTTTTTTTAGCGCCTTTTTTTTTTTTAAGAGAGAGAATGAAACTTATCTTTAGACTTCTTTAATAAGTTATCCCTACTGTTTTATACACACACAAATTCATGCCACTGCCGGAGTCTCTGCTTGTTTTCAAACCCCTCTCACTGCCCCAAGAAGCCACTGTGTGAAGCACTGTTCTGCTCATTACCTCTAGCACCCTAAGAACCGCTCATATCTTCTATTACAAAGCTTCCACCAACCAGGCTGCCTCAGGATTTTAGGTACTCCCACCAGTTGGATTTTTTTCTGGTAGTTTTTTGTGGGGTTTTGTTTCGTTTTGTTTTTGCTAATAGGGGAACTCTAAAGATTTCCTTTATCCGTCAGGGTCTATGTACTATAGTTCTTTCATTGGACCACACAGACTCCTAGCATATTCAAAAGCAGCACTCACGCCCACCACCCCCCATCAAGACCCAAGACCAGAGGCTGGCCCAGAAGCTCTGACTTCAGGCACAAATTCAGCTGAAGGAGGGATAAAGTACTTTCCTGAGCCAGAGAGGTGAAATGAATGCCTCCATGTTGACTGGCTCAAACTTTGGTCCCATTTCCCCTTTACTATTCCTAGAACTGACTGCGTTACTCTTATTTTCCAGGAGTATAGAAACTTGTGTCCAGAGACAGATAAACCCAAGAGAAGACCGAGGAATCCTGAAACTTGAACTGGCTACCCATCCAATCACTCTTGGTGAAGAGCTCCACCCAAGCAGAGCTTTAGATCAACTTCAATGCCCCCCTCTTTGGGTGCAAACAGATAATCAGTGACACCAGAAACTTAGAATATTCCTTTTAAATTGAAAGCGGAGACTAAAAGTAGAGGGAAAGGAGAACTGAGAAAACAACACAGAGAACTGATGAAAAATGTAAGACAACCATAACTGGTATCATCTGAAAGAAAAAGTTACATTCACAAAAAAAAAAGATTAAAAAAGATTCTTCATTCTTGGAAAATGAAACTTTCAGCAGATACAAAAAATTCAGTGAGTTTGAAAGATCAAGTTGAAGCAGTCTCCCAGATGCAAAACAAAGACTCAGATTTACAATGAAAGAAGACAAATTAAATGACTGCATCAGATGGGCCTACATCTGATTATTACATTATATGTTGTAAAACAAACACATATATATATATGTTCTCTTCATGTGTGTGCATATATATATATATATGCACACACATGAAGAGAAGGTTATTTTAAAAATTTTTAAAAGAGGGGGGCAGGGCACCTGGGTGGCTCAGTTAAAGCCTCTGCCTTCAGCTCAGGTCATGATCTCAGGGTCCTGGGATTGAGCCCCACATCGGGCTCTCTGCTCGGCAGGGAGCCTGCTTCCTCTTCTCTCTCTGCCTGCTTGTGATCTCTGTCAAATAAATAAATAAAAATATTAAAAAAAAAAAGAGGGTGGCAGAAAATTTTGAGAATTGAAGGCAGGCCATTGAATTCTGAAGTGAGAACACCCACAAATGTCCAGTACAACAAATAGAGAGACCCATACCAAGATACAACATGGCATTTTAGAAAACTAGGGATAAAGAACACTAAAAAAGAAGTCAAGGATTAGATATCCAAACCACAGTGCACTTCAATATCTAAAACCTAATAAAAATTAGAACAAAATGAAACAATGCCTTCAAACATAAGAGAAAGTAACAGGCTTATTATACCCAGCCCAACTATGAATCTTTCATAAGGCTAGAATAAAGACATTTTAAGTAAGTAGAATTTCACAGTGTACTTCTCATAATAATGCCCTTTCTCAGAAAACTATTGGAGGTTGTGCCCCCCCACTAGATTAAATAAAACAAAGAATTTTAAAAATGGGACGTCCTACATAAGCAAGAAACCTAAGAAATTCCCATTAACACAGCACTGTGCATGCAGCCTAAGAAGCAAACAGTAAAGACTGGAGCAATGGGTTTAAAAGTTCCAGAAAGGATGGCATTACAAAGTAAATTGTTAAAAACAGATTTAAAAGAATGTCAAGTATGTATGACCTTATCAAGGAATTTATGGCTCCAGGAGAGTATTCAAAAAAAGTAATTAGTAATAGGAATTAAAGAAATTGAAGGGGGGAAAGAGAGGTCATTAGTAACTCTTGGAGGAACAAAGGGATGAGAGGAAAATAACATACAATTAACAGGGCTCTGTTAATAACCATTATAGTCATAATACAAGTGTTATATAGCATTTGACACAAAAATTATGAAAACCATTATGAGAAGGGAAAGATGACATGGTGGTGTGGGGGTGAGAAAAGAGCTTAGTCTTCATCTTCCAAAACAAGTCTACAGACGTCTAAGATCATATAGTACAACTGACTGCTCAGAAATAAAGAGCAAAAGAAACAACCATAAGAGAATCAAGTGATGCCTGTGCGGAGGACTCAGAGGTCCGAGTGGTAGAAGGCTCCTGCTTTCTGTAAAAAGCCTCGCTATTTACATCCTGTTTATTGCATTACTTTGATAAAACTTTAGAAGCACTGTGCAAAGCATGGTGTGAAGACAATGGATCATTTTCAGAGTCAAGTCTCCAAACAACGTACCCAGGATAGCTCTGAGCCTACTATTTCTATGGAGAGGCCTAGAGCTGGACCTAAAGAAACAGGGAGATGGAGATCACAGAGCTACAAACTCCCTGAGTCTGACATAACACCAAAATTAGATAAGCAGGGTAAAACTTGTATTCCCCCCAAATGGTACCAATCTTCCAAAAAGTCATAGAAATCACCTTATTTGTGTCATTACAATATTCCATTTTGCCATCATTAATGCCACATACCTCCTAGTGACTTATAAACTGCTCTTTCAATTTCTCTAGTTCTACTGATGAAACTATATTAGAATCTAGCCAAGATGTAAGAAAAACCTTCACCTAAAACTTGAGAATTCTTCAAATATTAGGAAAGCTATCTTTGAAAACGTCACACTGTAATTTTCTTTAACTTTGCATCAAGACCTTCGAAAGGTGCATGACTAGAAACAATTAGCTTTCTCGTAGAATCTCTTCTCCATACATTTCACATTCTGGATGCCCTCACTTAATACACATGCTAACACTGGGAGGACAGGAACAACATCAAACCTGCCATCAGAATAATCACCTGAGTGCTCCAAAGGACTATTACAACTATCTAGGGAAAAAAAAATCAGTTATTCTCAAGTAAATGTTTGATTCTAAAGTCATCCTTCTGATACCACAAAAACAAACGATACGGCAAAACCTACGCATATGTTTTACATGCCTGTCACTGAGAAGGAATAGGTGGCAATTTTCAGACGTGTCATTTAAGAGCTTTCAAGCATCACAAGTTCTATTTGAAGGAAAGCTGAAGCATCAGCACTGATAGGCAATCAATCAGTCTTCAGGGGAACTGAAGCGTCTGATTCACCAGTGCCCACTAGAGTCACACTCGGCAGCCACGGCAAAGCAAATTCACCACTAAGCTATTAAAAGGACACACGAAGCCCAAATTGGAGTTACGGAATTGTCCTACAGCAGACTCTACTCCCCTCCCTCCACAGCTAGAGCTGGATTCTATTTTGGTGTCTCACGGCAGGGTTTCAAAGACCTCAGCACATACTTCACTCGACTCCGTTTGCCTCTAGAAAATACTGCCGTTTTCAATTAGCATTGTCAGAAAGTGAAGCACCCTCTGGTCTTTTCACCGAAAATCAATTACGGGGCGGGGGGGGGGGGCAGTTCAGGTGGTCTAATTTAGCTGTGCCATATGTACAGCACAAGGTGTTCAGCAGCTTTGATGGAGAATTGGCAAGGATTTTAGCCAGCTGTCTAGGGTCGTGGTGTTACACTCGAAAGATGAATAGCTCATTAAAATTTCCTTAATTTGTACATAGCACTCTTTCCCCCTTTTATGCCTTTTCTCCTGTCCTTTCCATTGGGTAAGTTTAAAATCTCTGCCACGTCTCTTTTTCATAAGTTTCAATATTCTTCTAATTGCCACTCCACTAAAATAAAGGCCCTACAGGACTGTATTTTCTGTTAGCTGGCATATCATTATCTTGACATTTTCTGAATACAGACTTCTCTCCCTGACTGAGGTGCACAAGACCTGACTTTCCCCGGTGCTACCCTATCTTCAGAGAGCTGGGCTTTTCCACCTGCTTTCTTCAACACTATTTTGCTTTCAAATGGTGTAAAATGGAGTTTTTCTAACTGTGACCTTAACGCACAAACATATTTACTATTTCGGCCCAGGGCACACACATGTAAAACTGAAGTAAGTTCAATCGATACAAATTTGTTTTTGTATGCTGCCTTCTGATTTTATATTCTACTGCTCTTCATTTTTTAAAGAAGAAATGCCAGTCAAGCCACTAAGCTGACCTTATGACACGCTGACGGTCACAACCAAGCTCGGGAAGAAGAGCTGTGCTGTACACACTCCAGAATGTCTCAACCACCTGAACTGTGGTTTTAACCTTTCAGTAAATAACTGGAGGAGCTTTTTTTTTTTTTTTAAAAGATTTTATTTATTTGACAGACAGAGATAATAAGCAGGCAGAGAGGCTGGCAGAGAGAGAGGAGGGGAAGCAGGCTCCCCGCTGAGCAGAGAGCCCGATGCGGGACTCGATCCCAGGACTCTGAGATCATGACCTGAGCCTAAGGCAGAGGCTTTAACCCACTGAGCCACCCAGGCGCCCCCTGGAGGAGCTTTTTAAGCCGTTTCACTGCACACTTCAGTCCCTCAGTCAGGAAATAGGGGAGCTGAAATAGGTCATGGAAAGGTCTAGAGTGAAATTAACAATTTACTGCTATGGCCACTTCACACCAATCTGCTCTCTTTTCCTGATACCCTGCTGCTTCTCAGCTTGGTGACAAGGGACAGTGATTTTGAAAACGTCCTTCCATACACACTGGCAAGTCATCCAGGCACATGTTCCAAGTATGCATCAAAGTCACCATCCTTGGAGCTTATTTGCTCCTGAAACTCAGAGATATCCCCCCTTTCTAGCCTATGGCTTTCTGGAGAGCTAAGGCTGTCAAATTAGTAGCGATCCCTGAAGAACCCATGTAGCAGGACGTGAAGTTTACTATGGGATTGTAACAATTGGATTTATTAATTAAGGTTCTAGAGGGCGCCTGGGTGGCTCAGTCAGTTAAGTGTCTGACTCTTGATTTTGGCTCACGTCATGACCTCAGGGCTGTGGGATCAAGCCCAGCGTGGGGCTCTGTTTGAGATTCCCCCTCTGCCCTTCTCCCTGCTCATGTGCTTTCACTCTCTCTAAAATAAGTCTTAAAAAAAAAAAAAAAAAAATTAAGGTCTTGGAGCCACAATCTAATTTCCTGAGACATTTACTTCTAGCAACCCTATGCTAAGATTAAAGAAAAAATAATTTAAATTCAACTGAGATAAATATTTGAAAAAATGAGACAACTGCTTTATTTCAAAAATTTTCATCAAAATGAAAAGGAGAACACGATCCTTCTCAAAGTTTTGGTTTTTTATAAACAGAAGATACTTATAGGTTAAAAATTGTTTGTAAAATAGACCTAAGAGACCTGATAGTTCATTAGTTAATGAATGGTCAATCATCAAGCAAATACTGATCTACAATTAACGGTTTTCCTTCTACACATAATTCTTGAGCCAAGCATTGTCGGGGTTGTTAATAAAAGGTGAAGAGTTACAGTACAAGGTTTTATTAGGAAAAAAATGGGACTTACATGAAAGAACTTCTAAAATATTCAAAGATTAATCTATATCTGTGAACTTTCCTTCCTGAAGACAAGACATCTTGCGGGAAATACTGTTCTAAATAATCAAATATCAATTTTAAGTCATTAGGATGAAATCATGATAAAAATGCATGAAAAATTATAGGGGAGACAGTCAACAGTACATTGGTCCTTAATAAATATGGTTACTTTAACAATGATGCAACTGTTATAGGGAACCAAAGATATCCAAGATAGGTTCAGTGAAAAGCAGGTTAAAAAAAACTGGTGTGCACTTAAGAATTTGGATAATTATGTTTGTATCTTGAAGGATCGTTAACAGTTAAACTCTGAATCATGGTAATGAATTCAGGACAAGAGGAAAGACTCCTGTGACTTCATACGCACATCTGTGAGGGCTTTTTTCTTCCACAGTGAAAATGTAAAACTATTTTTAAGTATTTTTTTAGAAGAATCAGGTACTTATTATCCACTACAGTTGTTTCCTAACGGGAAATAAAGGTAAGCTGTCTCCCTGCAAACAGACGAGGCAATCCAAATGAAAACCACCCTGTTTGTGAGACTCTAGGACAGAGATGTACAGTTTACAGCGATGAGGGAACATCATCACAGAGCTTCGCAAGCATTAACAAGTAGCTTCAACTTGGAGAATTAGGCCTGCTATTTGTTCATCAATAGGCCAAGATAATGTAATACAAAAATATTTTAATGTATAAGGTGTCAGGACAAAAAGTTTTCTGTAAATCAGGTGACCTTAAACATGTTTTAATTACATTCCAAAGAGTAATTATCTCTCCATTTTTCCACATGGGATTCTAGTCCTAAATTTCTTCTGAGACAGACATGCTGTAAAACAGTGTGCCCCTTGTCTGTGGAAACATCCATAAAGTGTCGGGGCACTGATTTATATACTCCCCTGAATATTTGATGAGTGAAATTAGTAGAACCTGCTATACTTTACAATCACTTCAAACCATCTCAAGTGTAACAGAGTAATTCCATGAAGCAGGTCATTTTTTCCCCAAAGTTATTCCAATACTATTTTGACAAAAACTAAACTGTGAAAAGCCTGCATATCAAAATTCTAGCAGTAGCTGCATGATAACTAGGTAGAAGTCCATTCAATGGAAGAAAATACTACAATTCTATTAGCTATGTATATACCACCCCAACTGAATATACTTATAAAACCGTAAGTATATCACAGGTTTAAAGATCTAACATTTTTAATGGACAGGATTGATACCCATCAAAAATACAAATCAGTTGCCTTCTATCATCCACGTCTCTCCAGAAAAGGCCAAATGGGCCCTAAATCAAGGCAAGATAATTTGAAAGTAGCATAAGGGCTTATAGTTATTATAACCTAAGAACTGCCATGAGAGCACTTTCTAGTACCATGCTCAGGCTGAAACTCAGATTACAACACAGCTTGGGCTCCACAAACACAAAGGTGTCATTTCTAAAGAATGGCTCAAAGCTATGCAGAGTGGTGAGTTGTTCTGATCTTTACAACTTGAGCAACCAGCACAGTTGCCCACAGGTGGAGCACTAAGGAGGAGGAAGAGAGGGATGCTTTATTGCAGCTCCATCCATTTTGACTCTCCAAATCAGGCCAATTAGTTAATGCACGTTACCATTGAGAGTTCTGAGAATATAAGGGAACACCACAGGTCTCAACGGGAAAACTGGTAGGGTTCTCCATGTTTCATTCTCTCTGTGGGATCATGCAACAGAACCAGAGAGAAAGTAAGGAAAACCCAGCTTGCAAAAAAAACAGGAAGGGTCAGAAGTAGAAGGACCTGGGGCGCCTGGGTGGCTCAGTGGGTTAAAGCCTCTGCCTCTGGCTCAGGTCATGATCTCAGGGTCCTGGGATGGAGCACATTGGGCTCTCTGCTCAGCAGGGAGTCTGCTTCCTCTCTCTCTCTCTCTCTGCCTACTTCTGATCTCTGTCAAGATAATAAATAAAATTTTAAAAAAAAATTGGCATATTGCCATTAAAAAAAAAAAGAAGGACCCAAGGTAAAAGGACAACTGTCCTTCATGCCGCAGCCACGGAAAGGTGAAGGCTGTTCATTTTCCCTGCAGGAACTTAAGTCTGACCTTTTCTGAGGCTTCAACTCATCTTACCATGTCCCACTACCTCTCCTGATGGAGGAAAGCAAACGAACCAACTAGAAGTCAGTCATGAAAGGACTTACTCCATGAGAAAGCAGCATGAGAAATAAGGGAATTAGACACACCCCCCCCCAAAGTTACTCATTGGTGGAAAATAGAGCTAGCCAGATTTCAAATGAAAAGATGCTACCAACCACAAGTCTTCTGATAACCAACTCACGGTAAAAATAAATAAATAAATAAATAAATAAATAAAATAAAAAGTTGCTTCTTACTTTTCTTCAATCAACGGTTCAATTTTAAAAATTAAAGACAGATCTTTGATTTCTAAGCAACAGTACTTTCATGCTGCCCACTCCATTCCCTGAAAAAGCCCTCGTTTTTGACACCATTACTGACAGGAAAGCCAGTGAGGGCAGCATATTTCAAAAAGTCAGTCTCTGAAACGAGACGCTATCAACGAAAATGCAGCGCATGAGGACAGGCAACTGCACAACTCCAACTGCAAGCACGAATCTCTAAGGAGAGATCCATCACCGGGCGGCTTGGGACGCCACGGGACGAGACCGCAGAGCACGCCAATCCTGTCCAGCCTTCGTTTGGGAGGAAAGACCGGGAACAGTCGGAGACTGAAGCCAACCCCTCCCCATCCCCCGCTACTCCCAAAAATGACGGGGGGAAGGCAGGGCTGGGTAACAAAAAGATGGCACGGATTTAATGCTAACAGGGAGCTGGGGACCGAGTCATCAGAAGACGGGGAGATGGGGGGGGGGGGCGGACCATTCATCCCCAGCTGGCTCAGCCTGAGCTGTGAGAAACAGGTTTCCGCCCCCGTGAAAAGCCTCCGCTCCTCGCCGAGTTGGGCACCTGCCAGGCCACCACGTCCGGGGGCAAGGACGAGGTCCCCCTCTCCTCCCCTGCCCACGCCCTCCCCGCCGTCCCCGGGCCTCCGAGGCCAGGGTTCCGGGGCAGGGAGCGGAGCCCGGCAATACCAGGTGTAGTCGTCCTCGTCCCGCCAGGCGGCTACGCTCTCCAGGTCCAGCGGCTCCACCTCGTCCAGCAGCGTCGGGGGCGGCGAGGGCGGCGCGGCGGCTCCCCCCGGCGGCGTCCCAGCGCCTCCCGGCTCCGGCCCGCCGGCGCCCGCGCCGAAGAAGCCCGCTGCGGGCTTGAAGTAGACGAAGGGCGCCTCGGGGGGCTGCGCCAGGCTGCAGAGCAGGGAGGGCGCCGGGCTGGGCAGGCAGTAAGTCCCCGAGAACGCGGGGCTGGAGCCGCCGCTGCCGCCGGCGCCCAACGCCAGCCCGAGCCCCAGGCCCCCTGAGGCGGCGGCGGCGGCGGCCGGGGGGCTCCGCGGACCCAACGGGCTGCAGGCCCCGGCGGGGGGCGGCGCGGCGGGCGGCGGCGGCGGCAGCAGCAGCAGGTGCGGGGCGGCGGCCGCGCTGGCCGCCCGGCTCCGCAGCTGCTCGTTCTGCTTCTCCAGCTTGCGCACTAGCTCCTGCAGCTTCTTCACCTCCAGCTCCGCGTTCACCACCGGCCCGGAGCCCGCTCCGGAGCCGCCCCCTGCCGAGGCGCATTTCACCTGCTCCGCCATCATCGTGGGCCCCGAAGGCGCCGCGGCCGCCGGGGGGGGGGGGTGCGCGCCGCCGCGCCCGCTCCTCGGGCCGCGGAGAGACTATGGCTCCTTCCCTGCCACCCGAGCCCGGAGCGCCGACCACGCTGGGGCAGAGGCCGAGCCGGCTGTTCGCATCAGCACCGGGCCCCAGCCTCCGGCCGAGGCAGCCGCCGCCAAACAGCTCTGCACATGCTCAGAGCGTCCCTCCAGTCCCCTGGGCGCCGCGGCGGCTCCGGGTTTTAGCCGCGGCCCCGGGGCGGGGCGGGGCGATGCCGGGTGGGCGGGGCCGGTCGCGGACCTGCCGCGGGGAAAGAGGAACTCGCGAGGGCGGGGCAGGCAGCGAGGGGCTGGGGTCCTGGGGCCGCCGCCCGCGCTTCCTAGCCCTAGGTGCCTGATTGGACCTGGCCGGAACTTTCCCGCCCCAGGCGCTTCCGCAGCCGTGGGGAGAGCGAACAGTGCGGGTCTCTGAGCCCCTTCCAAAAAAGCCACTGCAGGTGTCTGCCCTGGAGGAGTGCGCGCCGCGCCCTCTGGTTTGCTACGGTCCAGGAGCTTGTGCTCAATGACCTGAGCCACTAGCCACTGGCTGAGGAAACCTGTAGAGGACCAGAGGGCCAGGGAACGTTATCCTGAGGGCTGGAAAATGAGAAAGTGGGACAGAAAGACTTTGAGACCATGCTATTAATCCACTAATTGGTAACACAGAGACAAAATGGTGGGAGGGGAGGGCGAGGAGAAAGAAGAAATCCTGAGTGGCCCGCTGCTGAAGAGCCAAGTGTTTAGTTTATTCTAAAAGAGTCGAATTCAAATGATTCTGTTACCACCAATGTTTGTCATAATAATGCAGGAGCATTCTTCCATACTCTGTATATTCTTACATTTATCAGATAAAAGATATTTGAGCACTTAACTGTTTCGGACACGATTCTGAGAGCTGGCCATCGAGCATTGAACAAAACAAGCAAAAATCATTATAGGCGAAACCTGAGTAAAATTGTGTAGCGCTCCATCTCTTTAATAATTGACAAGCTGTTAGGTCAGACTTACGGGGTGGAAGGGGACAGAGAAAAAGAAAACCTTCGAACTCTATCCCAATATCCCTAAACTCACCTGCAAGCCTGCTCTTTTTATATCTTTTGGAAACCACTGGCAAATATGCCCCGGAGGGCGAAGCGGGGGAAGCTTTTAGGCAGAAGAATGGAATTCAGTTTCCATCAATCAGTATTGACCTAGCATTGCAAGTATTTAACACAATCGGAAAAAAGTCTGAGATTTTATTATGAGAAAAGTCCGCACAACCTGTTCTCATCCTCAGATGATAGGCTATCTAGTGCGAGTTCCTGCTCCAGGACTTTACATACTGATCCTTGTGACAATGTTCCACATCCCTCTGGAACTGCAGGCACATTGTATCATTGGTTTTAGATTTGGCTCTGTGCCCTCCTGCTCTGAAACATTTGTGTCTTCTAAGTTATCAATCAATATCTGTGGCTTCTGCCTGTAGGGTGGGTGATCTGCATTTAACTTGCGTGGTGAGGGCTTCCATAAATTGGAGAAGTATGTGTGACAACTACCCAGACCCTTCCTATCTGAGTTCCCGCTTGCTAGACCACCAATGAACCACCTGTATCACCTTTCCAAGTTTCGGTCTATCTTCTGGATATCCTGGTGACTACTAAAACCTGGAGAAGTGGAATAATACTCCTGAAAGTCCTAAGTAAAGAATCTATTGAAGGATTTTTCCGCATGCTCAGTGGCAGATGCGGGTAGCAGGAACCCTGCAACACAAAGAAAGGGAGACAACAGACACAATGAGAACAAAGAGCTGCTGGCTTCCCCATTAGCAAAAGAAATTGGGAAGAGACACAAAATAGTGAAGACAGCAAGAATTCAGATGTAAAGAAAAGCAGTCATTTCACTACAAAATTTATATACTCTAGAGAAGCAGTGAAATAAACAGCCCGCTCCTCCCCCATTTACTCACTACGGTCTACAGAATACAGCCAAGCAACCAGTAGTCAAGTCTTAGAACTGTGTCTTCTAAGTCACAATTATTAAATATAACATTAGTGTTTAAAAAGTAAGTGTTCATTGAAATTTAGACATAGAATAGAGATGACACATTCTGCCCTAAATTTCTTTTCTTCATTCTTCTTCTGAAAAGACAAATTTGCCCTCTTCACAACTGTTTTTAAAAGTATGAAATGACTCATGGCCAGAGAAATTTTAAACAATTTCTTTTCCTTTCTATTGCATCTCTTTTTTTCTCCCCTTCTGTGAGCTACTCATGTACACACACCAGAGAGGACCAGAATGTACACAGATTTTAACCTGGTATCCACAGGATGCCTGTCTCTTTAACACGTAATTAAAGAGGTTGATGGTGTCAAGGTTTTAATTAAGCAGTCTTGATTTTTTATTTTGATGCAAATTTGCAAAGCTTTATGCTTTGAAAGAAATTGCATGCATAGTTACTCCACTTTAAATTATTTTTATTTTAAATAAAATATATGATTTCAGAGGCTTATGAAATATGAAAGTGCACATCTCATTAAGAACTTTGCTTTAACAATGCATGTGAAATACCATAAAGTGATGAGAAACATCCATATATCACACAATCAAACCAGATAAATAAATGCATATTTCTCTATTGCTTCCCATTGCTTACACTTCAGAATTATGGTCACTAAGTCATTTTACTGAACTTTAAGAGAAAAAAATAACTTTTTTTGATTTGTATGTTTGCATGTATCTTTAACAGTGTCTATGGACATCAAATTGACCTCGCCACAGAACTGAAAAGGAAGCAGTTTCTTCTTGAGTTTGTAAACCTAATTCTCTGAGGGAGTCTAGGAACAGCTTGTTATTATCCTAGTTTTACAGATGGGACCTAACAAGGTTAGGCAACTCAGCCCAAATTCAGGCATGGAAACAATGACGGCTCTCAGCATAGTTTTTAGTGGTGCAACCACTCTTTTCCTTATATCCTTGTCTTAGGGTAAAGTCCTCTAAGAGGGAGCCCCATACATTTTAAATGTAGATTTTCCATCAGTCCAATGGACATACCCTAAGATGGGCACCACATTTATCATGCTCATAGATCCAATTACTCTAAGAAGAGGAAATCACTTAAAGTGTTTAAACTAAGATCAAAGATCCCCAACTGTGTTTTCAAGTTCAATCAGACTATGGTGTTTGATTTTGTTTGCCTCTTAATGGAGATTCCTGTTTGTCCATACAGAATAGACTCGAATACTGTGGGTCCCCACTGCCCTGATACAGTTCCCCGCGCAGTGTCTAGCACGTAGCAAAGACACATTGAATTTTTTTTAAGAATAAATGAATAAATAAATAAATCCCCAAGTTTTAGCTGGAATTTAGACAAAAACGTAAGTAGATATTTCCATAAGCCTCATTTATCATGTGGTAACAACATGGAAGGATTAGAAGGCTTTTTGCAACCCCATAATAATTGATTATTTCACATCTGGCCCAATTAAAAGCTAGAATCATACTTGCTGCATCTAATGTGTTCATTTTAACATGCAGGGATAATGCAGAGAGAAAACAAAAATACGCAAGCCACATATTATATAAATAATCCCTGTGTGGGTTGCTCCATTCAAACCCCACCCAACTCTACCTCTCGAATTCGGGCCAATAACCCATTTAATTATACCCTGTAAAGTTACATATAGTAGTAGTTATAATAGTAATAATGATAGTAATTCTGTTTATATGGCAAGCTATATTTGTCAGTGACCTCTTTAATAAACACTTATTACACGTCTATTATGTTCAAGTCACAATGTTAGATGATTTTTAGATGTGACTAAGACAGTGTCTCCACCACCAAGACCTTCATCTGGTTGGAGAAAGAAGCACATCCATAATTAACTATAGTACAAGACTTAGTGTGTTAAGTGTCATGGCAAAAATACAAGTCAACAGCACAGGGAGTGTCCAAGAAGGGGCAATTAATTTCGGCTAAAAAATTTAGGAAGAAGCTATGTGGCATTGGGACAAGTATTGTGACATTCATTTATCAGACAGGATATCAAAGCAATAATAGAATGAGGGTTAGGGTGCCCATCTCTAATTTCTGGTCAGTATTATTTCCTTTTTGGTCACTTTGTTTTGTTTTTGTAAATAGTTCACATATCTACCATTCCCCTTAAAATGAAACTTTTTACAATTTACCTTAATAGAAGCAATTGGTGTTTACTAACTGCTAGCACCTGTTCCAAACCCTTTACTGGCATTAACTCATTTAATCACCCAACAGCGCTTTGAGGTAGTTTCTGTTATTATCCCTGTTTTATAAATGAGGAATCTGAGGCCCAGAGAGGTCCAACACTCTTACCTAGCCAGTAAGCAGGAGAACCAGGATTTGAAGAGAGGCAGTCCGGCTGCAAGGTCGGGGCTTGTAAAATGGAGTATTTCCCTTTCAGTCTTAGGCAGCACCGACCAAAATACCCTGCTCGGGTCTCAGTGCCTTATCAATAAAAACTATTGGCTAGTGCAAAATCAATAGCAAGGAACGTCTTGAACAAAGTCTGATACGTTAATAAGCAAATATTACTGGAACTTACAAAGTTACCCAGCACAGATTAGAAGACAGTAGGTTTCCAGGATCAACAAAGTTGCCAGCGCTGGTACAACCTTTCCAACAGTGCATGAGTACTCATTCTATGCTTCTTTCTGCACAAATGACGTAACAGCATTCATTGTCACTGCTTTGCCTGCGTTTCTAGCCATATAGCTTCTTCATATGTCAATTGCACTCTGAAGAATACTCAAAAACGAACAATGTTGGACTATGTCCACCTGAACAGATCCCATCATATTGTTGAAAAACAAAAACAAATATTCGGAAACTTTTTTCAAATTTAGAAACTCTTTTTTAACCACAAGATGGTTTGCATTTCTTGAAAACTAGTGTGTGAGATAACTTCAACCTTGAAGGATAACATCAGGCAGAAAAGCATCTTGAATTTTTTTTTCAAAATGTGTTAACTTCATAAGAGAAAAACGAATCTATAGGGCTTGAGTCTCACTGGCAAAAATCGGTAGGTACGCTACCCACCATCACACTGGTATCTGCCCTAGAGGTTTTGAAAGTATTTTGATACAGAACAATCTATTTTCTTGTTTTCCTCAAATGTTCCTGTCATCATAAAAGTCAACGTGGTAGAAAGTTTTCTTTCTTTAATTCAAAAGAGTTATTCTTCTTTGACAATTTCCAGGGTGTTTCTAAAACTCCCTTGCAAAAAAGTTGCAGTCATACCAGAGTGTTGCAAACCAAAGCCAGAAATTATTTAAAAGACTGTGTGACGTTCAGGGCAACAAGCCCTCCTACGATAGTGGATTCTTCAGTCCTCCTTCAAAGGACTAGTCTGGTTTCAAGGACATGACTATCCAAATCTAAGGAAATGGCAGTGAAAGGCAGCATGCAGAAAATACCACTGCATTCTCTCCGGCAGATATCTGTTCACATTCTAGAGGTCGGAAACCAGTCTGAAAAAAAGTAATTACAAGTTTATCCAAAATAAATAATCAGCGAGTGTCTAACGATGGTCTGTGCACAATTAATTTTCAGAAAAGAATAGTAATTATACCAGAAAGGACTGGTCTGTGTTTCAACTATAAAATCTCATCCTAAATGTTTCCCAACGACAGTGGTTCTAATCGTGCCCCAGAGGATTGTGCCTTTATGATTATAGATATGTTCTTATTTCTGATCTCTAGAAATATGCTGTGTTTGTTTTCAGAAAGGAAGATACGTCAATTAGCAGAAAATACTTTATTAAAGGTATGATTGCCTTCACCAAAACAGAATGCCAAAAAGCTCAAAGATGAATGCATTCTTGGCAACTGAAGAAGAGCCAAATGGGTGGGACAGGGACAAATCAGCCACCAAGCAGTTTTGCAAGATCTATAGCCACCTTAAAGCCTCTGTTTTCAGACTCTGGGCTTTATTTGTCTATATTTTAAGCACCTTTTTTTAAGGGGGTTAGGGTTTGGGGAGGGCTGAGAGAGTGGGAGAATCTTAGGCAGGCTCCATACTGGGCTTCCAGCATGGAGCCCAATACAGGCTGATCTCAGATCTCATGACCCTGAAATCATGACCTGAGCCAAAATCAGGAGTCCGAAGCTTAGTGGACTGAGCCCCCCAGGTGCCCCAGCATTTTTTCTCAATCTGTGGAATACAGGATCTGAAAGCTCCCAGATGCTACTAAAAAATTGGAGACAGAGCAAACAAGAAATAATAAAACAGGCTGATGAGGTGATTAGGCCAACAGATTGCAAATGCAGCTCCAAAGAAGAAAATCGAAAATAATTCAGCTTGTAGAAGACAGAAACCCAGAGAGTAACTGGAACCCTAACTTGGAAATCAGATGGTGGCAGTCTGTCCCTTTGATGCTTTACACCTGTGGACAGACAGGAAGAGAGTCAGAGGAGGCCTCAGAAGAGTGTGAACCTCACTCAGGCACCTGGGCTCAGGGAGGCTCCATCTCCATGCTTTCTAACAGCCATCGTAAGAACAAAGGGCCAACTGTACCCTAATTCAGAAACGTGGCAAAAACGCCTTCTACTTAGGTTTCATTGACCTAAGCAAGTCATACGGCTACACATAACTTCACAGTACCACGGGGATGCAATCATACCACATGACTAGAAGAACTGGAAATATTTAGTGTACCACACCGAATTATAATTCACTCTTACGTAAATGTTTCCTGCTACTAAAAAAAACTTAAGGTTAAGATTTACCTCAAATATTTTGGCAGAGTCCCATAAATCTTGCAATCTCCTGTTTTTGTGGTTGTTTGCCTGTAAATTCATTGCAATCATGTCTTAGGTTCGTTTGTAATTTTATTTTTATTTTTATTTTTTTTAAAATATTTTATTTATTTATTTATTTATTTGACAGACAGAGATCACAAGTAGGTGGAGAGGCAGGCAGAGAGAGAGGAGAAAGCAGGCTCCCCACTGAGCAGAGAGCCCCATCTGGGGCTCGATCCCAGGACCCTGAGATCATGACCTGAGCTGAAGGCAGAGGCTTAACCCACTGAGCCACCCAGGCGCCCCTGTTTGTAATTTTAAAGAAAATTTTTGTTTGTATATATATATATGATTTTTAAATCACCTTTTACAATATCGAGTCCTAATTTAATGGCATGGTGACTAGAGGTTATGATCTATATTAATCTGATTCTCTAAAAAAAATTCTTGGGACGCCTGGGTGGCTCAGTTGGTTAAGCGGCTGCCTTCGGCTCAGGTCATGATCCCAGCGTCCTAGGATCGAGTCCCACATAGGGCTCCTTTCTCGGCAGGGAGCCTGCTTCTCCCTCTGCCTCTGCCTGCCAGTGCTCACTCTCTCTCTCTCTCTCTCTCTCTCTGAGAAATAAATAAATAAAATCTTAAAAAAAAAATTCTTGAGGTATAATTGACATACAGCATTATATTAGTTTCAGGTGTAAAACATAATGATTTGATATTTGTATATATTCCAAAATGGTTTGTATATACTGAAAAATAAGTCAGGTTGACACCCATCACCACACACAGTTACAAACTTTTTTTTCTCGTGATGAGGACTTTGAAGCTCTACTTTCTTAGAAGTTTTCAAATATATGATACAGTATTATCGATCATGTACCTCCTGCTACCTGTTATACCCCCATGACTTATTGGGCTTGTTATACCCCCATGACTTATTGGTTTTATAACTAGAAATTTGTACCACCTTCATTCATTTTGGCCTCCTTCATCCATGTTGCCTCCTCCCATGTCCCCTCTGGCAACACCAATCTGTTCTATGGGTTTATTTATTTATTTTATTTTGTTTTTAGATTCTATGTATCAAGGAGATCCTATGGTATTTGTTTTTCTCTGATTTAGTTCACTCCAGTTCATTGAAATTTGATGAGACTTCTTTTGCACCCTGTACACTGTCAATATTTGGAAATATTCTATGAGTATTTGAATAGTATGTATACGTTTAATTTGTTGGATAGATACCCACATATATAATTTATATACATATAAATATTACATTTATTTAAACTTATATTTATAAAAATATATAATTTATGTGTATTTCTTTGAAATAATGTTTTTTATATTATTCAGATCTTCTACCGGTCTAAGTTATCTATCAATTACTGACAGAAAAGTGTTTAAATGTCCTATTGTAATAATGTATATATAAATACATATATATTTGTTATATTATATATTTTATGTATTCACGGTCATCATTTATATATTTGTGGATAATTCCATTTATTTTTATGTGATGTCTCCTTCATCCTTTTTAATGTTTTTTGCCCTAAAATATAATTCGCTTAACATTGATAATATTAATATTGCTATACCAGCTTTCATTCAGTTAGTATTTTTAATCTTCTCATCTTACTATGTTGCTTTGTTTTAGAAGAGATTTGCATAAGGTACATATAGTTAAATTTTATTTTGTCATCCAATCTGATGGTCTCTGTTATTTATTAAGTGAATTCATTTATTGTGATTATTGGTATTTCTGGACTTATTTCTATCATAATAGTTTGTGGGTTTTGTTTACCATATTTTTTTTCCTTTTCTGCTTTTTCTTAGATTTATACATTTTTTATAGTTCACTTTTCCCCTTCTGTTGATTTAGAAATTATGCATTTTACCAATTAAAAAATTGGCAGAAATGTGCCTCAGTGGCTGAATTGTGTTGTTTTATGTTAGTTAGGCACCCAACTCTTGATCTCAGTTCAGGTATTGATGTCAGGGTCATGAGTTCAAGCCCCATGCTGGGCTCCAAGCTGGGTGTGGAGCCTACTTAAAAAAAATATATATGGGCAAAAGACATGAACAGACATGTCTCCAAAGAAGACATCTAGCTGGCCATAAGACACATGAAAAGGTGGTTAACATTACTCACCATCAGGGAAATGCAAATCAAAACCACAGTGAGATGTCTCCTTACACCTGTCAGAGTGGCTAAAATAAAAAACACAAGAAACAACAAGTGTTGGTGAGGATGTAGAGAGAATGCAACCCTCATGCACTGTGGTGGGAATGCAAACTGGTGCAATCACCGTGGAAAACATTATGGAGGTGCCTCAAAAAATTAAAAATAGAACTACCCTGTGATCCAGTAATGACACTACTGGGTATTTACCCAAAAATATAAAAACACTATCTCAAAAGGATTTATGTACCCCTCTGTTTATTGCAGCATTGTTTATGTTTGCCGAATTATGGAAGCAACCCTTGTGTCCATCAACGGATGAATGGATAGGGAGAGCCTGGGTGGCTCAGTTAAGCATTTGCCTTCAGCTCAGGTCATGATCCCAGGGTTCTGGAACTGAGTGTCACATTGGGCTCCTTGCTCAGCGGAGAGCCTGATTCTCCCTCTTCTTCTTCTTGCTGCTCTCCCTGCTTGTACTCTCTCTCTCTCTCTGTCTAATTAATTAATTAATTAATTAATTTAAAAAAGAGGTGAATGGATAAAAAAGAGATATTATATATGTGTATATATATGTATATACATAAACACATACAATGGAATATTACTCAGCCATAAAAACGAATGAAACTCGCCGTTTGCAATAACAGAGATGGAACTACAGAGTATAACACTAAGCAAACTAAGTCAGTCAGAGAAAGACAAATACCATATGATCTCATTCATATGTGGAAGGTAAGAAACAAAACAAATGAACAAAGGAAAAGAGAGAGACAAACCAAGAAACAGACTCTTTTTTAAAAAAGATTTATTTCTTTATATTAGAGACAGAGCTGGAACAGCGGTAGGGACAGAGGGAGAGAGGGAGAGAAGCAGACTCCCTGATGAGCACAGAGCCCGACATGGGGCTTGATCCCACAACACTGAGATCTTAACCTGAGCTGATATCAAGTCAGATGCTTAACCAACTGAGTCACCCAGGTGCCCCAAGAAACAGTGTCTTAACTATAGAGAGCAAACTGATGGTTACCAGAGGGGAGGTGGGTGGGGGGATGGGTGAAATAGGTGATGGGGACTAAGCATACACTGATCACGATGAGCACTGAGTAATTACAGAACTGCTGAGTCACTATATTGTACACCTGAAAGTAATACAACGCAGTATGTTAACTACTGGAATGAAAATTCTGAGTAGATAGATATTTTCCTACGAACTTCAAAGATACAATTTTATCTCTTCTGTCATCTCCTGCTAATGTGAAGTCCAGGTGTAGCTACTCTGTCTTTTCTTCCTGGCACATTTTTAGAATATATTTGCATTTTGTTGTTTTATGTTAATGTGTCTAAAGGTGCATTTACTTTTAGTCTTCTGGAGTATTCTTTCCATCTGACAGCCCATATTTTACATAAGCTTTGAAAATTCTCAGTTTTTATCTCTCCACTTGTTGCTTCTGCACCCATTCTCTTCTGGGATTCCGTGGGGGGGAGTGTGGGTGTGAGTGCACATGTGTGTGCATGTGCGCACATGTGTGTATATGTGTTTGTATGCTCCTGTGCATGTGTTCACTCATTCATTCATTCATAACTATCTCCATATCACTCTATCTCCGTATCTCTTAACTGATCTTTCATACACTTTTTTTCTCTTCGCTTCTCTGCTATATTCTTGGTGAAGTCCTGTGAATTACTTCCCAATTCATTTGTATTATTTTGATTATCCCAGTTTAGTGTCTATCCACTCAACTAAGTTTTAAAGACCATCTTTTTTTTGCATCATTTCTCACTTTCTTTTGGAAAGATGCTAGTGTTTTTTATATCTCTTTGATAACTCTAGATATTGTGAAGTCTTCTTAAGATGGCATGTTTATTTTTATTTCATGCAGAATGATTTTATTTCCCAATATTTGGTTTTACTTGGTGTCACTCTTGGTTTTAATATTCTTTGTATATTTTGAAATTTTGGTTTTTTTGATCCACCTGGATTTGGTGCTACTTTTCTTTTTCTTTCTCTTACTTTTCCTTATTTAAAAGGTTTTGTGGTTGCCTCAGCTCAGCCCCTACAACCCAGAGTCCAACACCAGATCTCCTCTTGATGTCCAGGGTTCTTATTCCACCATGACACTGGGAATAGTATAAAGTCAGATATGTTGGCTACGTTTGGTCATGAAAGTCCATCCTGATGTCTGTCTTGGCACTCAGACTTTTATCAGCTGTTGCTCTGGAAAGCAAATGGCAGCACCTTTTTGCAGCCTCTCTTCCCAGGATGGAGACCAAGGATGGAGGGAGGAAAATGACTTGCCACTCCACCCCACTTCTCCACAATCCTAGGCACTTGTATCTGCACTGTCTCGGCCACACATGGTACTGAGAATGGCAGTCTTGTGGCTTCTGTCCCACGTTTCTATTCCATTCCTGGTCCATACAGAGGACATTTTTCCTCCCAGTTTTATTCCCTGGGATGTGGAATCTGTGGGTGGCTCAAAATATGAACTTTGCCACTTTGATGAGAAGTCTACACTCTTTCATTATTTGATTAAAAAAAAACCAACCCTAGTGCATTCATCCTAGCCCACTCCACAGCAGATGTCTGACTGTGCACTAGTTCTCTCTGCAGGTTACAACTCCACTTGGCCTCTAGCATGCCATGGACGGTATGCCATTTCATGGGTATGTTGTCCCTGCTCACAGAATGAGAGGAAGCTATGGTGATTTTAAACTTCTCTCTCTGATGTAAAAACCAGGAGGTAAATTGCATAAAGCATCTTCTCACATACACACACACACAAAATCGCATGCATGTAGGTATAGTGATATGCTCTCTTGTGTCAGTCTAGAGAAGTCAAATGGGCTGTGGTGGCAGCTTTCTCTCTGGTGCCTCCTAGAAACTAGTCTCATAACTCTTGTGCTCCTGCCTCTTGGTCATGAGTGAGGGAAAGCCGATAAAAATCAAGCACTGGCTCGCCAAAGAAACCATAAACAGCCCACTGTTTAAGATGAGTTGTAATGGATTTTGAAAGCTAGGATAAATGATACATTTAAAATAACCATCTCGGAATCATACTTGTGATGTTTTTCTCCCCTTTCTTGGCAAAGAGTGGGATGGAGAAGAGGAGGGAGGTTTACATTTGGATTTGTTTTAAAATTTCAAAAGCTGTTCTTTTAAATTTACCATCTGTTCCTTCAGTGCTTCAAAGTGGCTACAGTTAAGGTAACTGTTCGGGGAGACCAGACAGAAGCGTGGTGTAATCGTGTAATCGGGTATGGCTTGACCCCTACTGTGTCTTTCTAATGGAGGAGACCAACTCAGTGTGAGTCCTGTCACATTACAAGAGAGTTTCTCTGCAAATATGTTAGCGCTGGCGTCACACACAGCGGAGATAAGAATTAGTTATAGACATGCTTGTGAATCATCTGAATACGAAGTGCTAATTCTTTTTTTTAAAGATTTTATTTATTTATTTGACAGATCACAAGTAGGCAGAGAGGCAGGCAGAGAGAGAGGGGGAAGCAGGCTCCCCGCTGAGCAGAGAGCCCGGGGACTCGATCCCAGGACCCTGGGATCCTGACCTGAGCTGGAGGCAGAGGCCTTAATCCACTGAGCCACCCAGGCACCCCTGAGGTACTAATTCTGAGAAGAAGATTCTACCATCCTCCGAGCCGGACTTCACACATACACAGTACCTCAACTGATCTTACATAACACCAGGTAAACTACACTTAACCGATGTGATTTGTCTTTGCTTAAGAAAGAGTCATCCATAGTGTCAGTTTTCAGAGTCCATCCTTTTCCTAGAGATACTTTTATTTGAACTGAAGAAATTGCGAGAAATATATTGTTGATCGTGGTGTCGATATGGTTCTTTAGAGACTGTGATGTGTGCACTCCGGCATAAAGCAAATGAGTGTTACATTTGTGTCCCTAAGAACTGGTGTTAATAGCATGAGAGAAAAGATCTCCACTAAGATCATGAGTTTAACTTCTTATCCTAAATTGAACTGAATTGGGATATCAGTTCAAACTCATTTGTAGTACAAAATATTTATTTTTAGCACTAGTCACTGAAATTACTTAGAGATACTGACCAACACAATAGCAATGAGTTACCCTAGTGCCTAGATTTTGGTCTTAAAATACCTTTTTTTTTTTTTTTTTCCCAAAAAGAGATCAGGGTTCTTGAAAAAAAGGGGCTGGTTGGAAGTCTGAGGTAGGAAATGTGCTAGATGATCCTGAAACTTTTTACCAAGAGCTAGTAGGATTGTGTCAAAAAGACCCAGGAACCAACTTCAATAAGTTCCCACTGTCTGAAGATTACACAACTCAAGTGACAATTAAGGATAGTGACTGCCATAATTAAAGCACATCAAATATACTTACGGGCACTTACACACATAGATCATCTTTGGAGCATATGAAGGGCTTTGGGTTATCATTTTGAAAACTAGTAAATAAAGGAGAAAGACTTTATTCTATCTTTTTTATACAAATTATAGATAACCAAATTAGTGATGAGAGAAGGTATCTTTCAATGGCTGTGTTCTGGCTAACAAATGAACAAGGAACAATAGAAGGAGAATATCGCTTTTTATAATCTCAGGCAAATTGCTAATATCACAAAATGAGAGATATTTTGCACCTCTCGTGAAAGGACCCAATACCACTTCCTAGGTAGTCTCCTGCACTCGCACCACACCACCACCAAACCTGGTATCTCAAGACATGGGAATAAGGCCAGAAAACACGTATAAAATACAACAAAAATATAAACTGCAGAAAACTATAAGACAAGTGACCCAGCTTCTTTTCTTTCTCCCCTTTCTCCCCCTTCTCCTTCTTCTACAAAAAGTATAAAATTCCAAAGGGGAAAAAAGGAGAGAGAGATGGAGACAACATGTATAGATTAAAGGAGACATGAACATGTTAACCAAATGCAATGTACAGAGTTTTCTGAACCATGATTCAAAAAAACTCAAATAGAGAACATTTATAGCATAATTTGGGAAATGGGAGCACTGATTGGATATTTGAGGGGATTAAGGAATTGTAGCTGATTTGGGAAATATATTGGTGACATGGTGTCATGTTTTAAAAGTGTAAGGATAATAAATGTCATACAGAAAGCATGCTATTTTAACCACCGTCGAATCAGTCTCCTGAGGCCAGAAGTAAGGGGGAGGCGGGTCACGGAGGTAGAAAGGAAGGGTTGCTGCCTCCTTTTTCCAGAAGAATAAACTATAAAATGTATTTCAAGCTTGGTTTTAGTTCCTGAAGCATGCACACGACTCATTTAACAAATGAACCCACGATGCTGTTAAAACACATAGATGGTGGAAAAAGTTTTCTCTCTGGACCATTTTTCTCTAGTAAAGAAAGTGTATTAAAACTTTGTCACAGATTCAAACATTTCCATGTATACTTGAGAATAGAAGTCAACATTTCATGAGAGAGTTAAATATACAGACATATGCCTGCGTTTTAGAATTTTGTGTTTGTTAGAGGCTGGTAGAATCCTAAGATTTTCCCCCTATTCTCCCTAAATTAACCATCCAATACGGAGTAGAAGACAACCATTTAAGAGTATGAAATAATAAAGGAATCTTTGAGGATGAATATTTTGATACTTATATATTTTGTCTTCCCATGACACATATTTCCTTTTCCACCTCAAAGTATCATGGAATCAAGCTCTTTGCTGTATACACCTGCTGCATTCCTTAAATGGTTTTGCCTTCACTTTCCCCAAGCTGCGACATCTCTGAAACAGTGAGATATTAGACCCAGAAACGTATGCATGGAAAATGAAACAGTTGGTATCCAGTGAATGGAAGTTACTATTATTGTATCAGAAAAAAAAATAGTATTGGCATATGCTTTGATTTTCCCACATTTTCCTGACTGTCAAAGAAAATTTGCATCGGGGAACCCAATTTTCCACCTCTTCCAAGTTCCTCAAGGAATGGATACTTTTGTGCGAATTTAAGACTAAACTCTACTAAATAATGTTAGGAGAAAGAGGAGAGAGAAAAGGAGGAGGGCAATTAAGATACTCTGGGAGTATAAGAGGGTTTTGGGGGGCAAGAAAGGTTGGGAATGAGGGAAACAGATTTTAATAAAAGTGGATGTGGAGTATGTATTTGGATCCCCTTGAATGTCCTTTGAGAGTCACTAGTTAAAGAGAGAATTCTTTTTAATTACACTTTAAGAATTGAACTATATTTCCTAAGTGTAGCATTGTTATGGGAATGAATCCCAAGTGTCTCTGAATTTACAAGCTTATATTATTATTTACTTGAAACTTATATATAGTAAAAGATTGACCTTGCCTAAGGAGAATAAGCCTTTGCCCCTGCTTCTTGGGGGGAGGGGTGTCTTTAGAATGTTCTGCCTGCTACGTGTATCTTTGTTTACTTGGAGGTCTTGGGCCACTCCAGATATTCTCAGGTAACAATGGTGGGGCTTGGGTCTCATGGTATCAGCTCTACCTCTAGTGGGGCTGGAGATTAAGGTCAATGACACAAGCAGTCAACCAAGTCTACATGACTGAACCCCACTAAAAACTCTGGACACCAAGCCAGGATGGGGTTCCCTGACTGTCACAATTCATTGCCTATCATCATCTATCATTGCTGGTAGAAACAAGAGGAGTCCCCACAAATCCACTGGGGAGGACACCTGAAGATCCGTGTCTGCTGTTTCCTGGACATTGCGCTATGTGCCTCTTGCCCTGGCTGATATTAACCTGTACATTTTCACCATAATACACTATAACTATGAGTATAATAGTTGTTCTGAGTTCTAGGAGTCTTTCTCGTGAATTATGGAAATGAGCAGTGGTCTAGGAGAACACTTGAACTTGTGGTAGAAGCCAGAAATGAGGATGGTCTTGGAAACCCACACTTTGCAGAAGCACGTGGCAAAATATATCTCTGCAGAAAATGTAAGTTAAAGTGTTTATGGAAAGGCCTTAAAGTGAAATAGAAAATCAGACTTCGAAGGGAATAAGTCTAGAATTGGAGACCAATCAGCTATATTTCTAGAAGAAATATGGGAATACATATACCAAATAGGAAAATGTGGAAAATAATGTGGACTTTAAAGGAGTAAATCCTAATCTAATTTCTTTTTTTTTTTTTAGTAATAGGAATAAATATAGTACATTGGGAGGTATATAATGGATATAACACATAAGAATTTGAGTAAACTTTTTATTTGGTCCCAGGGTTTGACTCTAAAGCATCTCATATTATATGGGAGCCAAAGGACTATAAATTTAACTAATTCAATAATGACACGTGGAGAGTACAAAAAGCAACTCGTGGAAGAAGAAATCTATACAAATGCAAGCTAGGACAGAACTTATTTTTCAAATGTATGGCATAAATTGATTTAGAATCATAAAAACCACAAGATCAGTAGGAGTTAGCAGTGTGTCACTTTAATTCTAAAAGCTAATAAAACACTAAATTCTCTAAATAGGAGAATGGCAAGAAAGGCTTTGTCTGTCACTGTGTTTTATTCTGGTGAGATCAATTTTGGATTATTGTATTCACTTTAAAACCCCACAGTTAGTGAAAAAGACTTCAGCGCACTGGTCTCCAATCCCAGTTTGCCACTGACAAATTCAAGCCCCCTCATCCATAAATCCTGTAAATTGAGGGCATCAGGCCATAATTATTCTCAAATGGCCACACAAATCTAAAATCCTCTGTTCATCAGGAAAAGACATTATTAGCTGAGATGCCCTTCAGCAGATGAATGGATAAAGAAGTTGTTGTCCACATATACAATGGAATATTACTCAGCCATCAGAAAGGATGAATACCCAACATTTTCATCAACATGGATGGGACTGGAGGAGATTGTGCTGAGTGAAATAAGTCAAGCAGAGAGAGTTAATTATCACATGGTATCACTTATTTGTGGAGCATAAGGAATAACACAGAGGACACCGGGAGAAGGGAAAATTGAAGAGGGGAGAAATCAGAGTGGGAGATGAACCATGAAAGACTATGGACTCTGGGAAACAAACTGAGGGTTTTAGAGGGGAGGGAGTGGGGGGATGGGTGAGCCCAGTGATGGGTATTAAGGAGGGCAGGGATTGCATGGAACACGGGTGTTATATGCCGTCCCCTAGCATCTCACCATCAAAGCGGGCTCACCGGCCACTCTAGACAACATCACAGATACAGCATATTCCTGTTTTACTATGAGAAAGGGAACAGAGCATCTTGCCTGAGCCACTGGACTTTGTTATAGCCATTTAGCTGCCCCCTCACTTGTTTAGAAACGGGCTAGAACGAGTATGCTCTCAAACAAAAGCCGAAAACCTGTGGTGATAGCTAATCGCTCGTGCAGGAGGGAAGGAGGAACGACATTCTGCAGGCCAGAAGTCCCAGAACCCTCGTTACACCATGGCCCAACATCTGGCAAAGTTCTCACTTACCTTAGCTATGGAGCCTGTGATTCTTGGGGAAGGAATAAAAAAAATTCAGAAGATAGAAACTAAAACTAAACCCTAGATTTTTTTCAGAACTCTTCAGTTTTAACCTAAGTTTTGTTTTGTTTTTTGTTTTTTGTTTTTTTTTTGGTCCCAGGATCTCATCCATGAACCACATTACATTTAGACATCAGTTCTCCTAGGCCTCTTCTTGGCTGTGATGGTTCCTCAGACTTTATTGTATTTGATGACTGACCATTTTTTAAAAGATTTTATTTATTTATTTGACAGACAGCAATCACAAGTAGGCGGGGGGGGGGGGAGTCCAGCAGGGAGCCAAATGCGGGGCTCGATCCCAGGACCCTGAGATCATAATCTGAGTCGAAGGCAGAGGCTTAACCCCCGGAGCCACCCAGGTGGAAGAACTCAAAACTGACCGTTTTGAGGCATGTTGGCTCTTGGATTAAGATGTGTCTCATGTGTTCCTCATGATTAGATTGGGGTTACAGGTTTTTAGGGAAGAAAATCAGAGAGCAATTGTGTCATGCTTATCACACTCTATCACGGATGCCTGTTAGCAGGATGATTTCTTGTCATTAACGTTAATCTTGGTAACCTGTCTGAGGAAATTCTTATCAGGTCTATCCACTGTCAAGTCACTCTTTTCTCTCATCCCACACTGTACTGTGGAAGGCAGTCACTATGTGCAGTCCACACGTAAGAAGGGGAAAAATATGCTCTACCTCCTTGAAGACAGAGCAGTTACAGAAATTATTTGAAACTCTTCTGCGTGGGAGGTTTGTGTCTCCTGCATTTATTGAATTTATTTACTCATCATTAATTTAAACCAGCATCAACTTGCAAATGTTCACTTTATACATTGGGTTATAATTCAGTACTACATTATTTATTTAGTTACTCAAATTGTTCCAGGCTTGGGCATTGGAAACTCTTACAGTTGAATCCTATGTGCCTTTAGCATATCCACAATGAGGTGTGTGTGTGTGTGTGTGTGTGTGTGCGTGTGTGTGTATTTATACGTGTATATTTGGACACTTCCTTATTTTCTAGCACTACAAGATGCTCCAGATTCATCTTATATACATCCCGCTCCAGTCCTAGAATCAGCCATTTCTCCAAGAAGCCTTGGTCCCTTATACTGGAGAATGGCATTAGAAGTCAAATCTAGATACCAGCTACACTCATTGCTATTGGAGTTTCATTGCTTGTAGGCCCTCTCAGTTGACAGAACAATATATGCATCTACAGAAATTCATATATATGTACATATCTGGAAAACTTCTATATTCGATCATTTGTATCTATGTTAAACTAAACCTGAATCCAAATGGATGTACTCACTATCACACAGATCATTCTAGCCTCCTCCCTTTGCTTATCTGTAATCTCCCACTCCAACTATGAGATATCTGACCCCCTCTATCCACTATTTACTTAATTGTTCAATTCTAGCATAGTTATAGTGGTTGAAAAATTGTTAACCTGGACCGCTCAGAGAACAACTTTATCAGCTAGAGTACGGTGTTCATATATAGATACTTTTGTCATTCATCTCGTAGAGACCGCTTATTTCCAAAGTTACTTAGGTCAGCATTTTTCCACTCAGCCCCTTCAGTGAGATGGTGTTATACATTTTTAATACAGTTAGATTCTTTTGCTACATTCTGCATTCTATCCTGAGATCTCCTGTCCCTGACCACCTAAATGGGATTCTAAATCTGCTTATAATGAGGTTCCTTCTTTGTACTGTGAAGTTCTATGGGTTTTGACAAAAGCATAGTGTCATTTACTCACCAGTACAGTGTCACATAGATTAGTCTGCTCTAAAATATTCCCTGCTTCACTTACTCAGCTCTCCAGCTTCCCAGACCCAGTCTCCCTTAACCTCCAGCATTCACTGATTTGCTTACAGTTTCTATAGTTTTGTCTTTTCCAGAATGTTGTATAGGTGGAATCATATGGCATAGAGCCTCTGTCAGACTGACTTTGTTCATTTACCAATATATTTAATATATATTTTTAAGAAGGATTCATGTTTCTGCAAATTTGATAGTTTCTTATTTTATGAGCCTGAAGGGCCCTTGAAGCTCATGAATCCCCTTTCTCTTGAGAAAATCACAAACTGTGATTGCCAAGAAAGTTATACCAAGATATGAATGTTTCTTTCCACCAGATATATTATTCATATCGCAAGAAGGGAAGAGAACATGTAATGTTTATAAAATTCCTAGGAGAAGTCTCTCCCAGATCTGAAATGATGCTGGCTAACCGTTTCATGTTTCCACTTGGAAAACAGAAAGTTACTTAATCCTGAGTGCCTCAAATAAAGTGAGGAAAGGTCAAACCCAGCCCATGGTTTCCAATCCATTTGAGGACTTGCTCAGACTTCCCTTTCGCCCATCACCACCTTTGGCAGAGTCACCAGAACATGCCCTTTGGTCCCTTTATCCGAGTGAGCACTTCAGCCTGAGGACCAGGATTTCCAGGGCCATTTGGTGTAATCCACCCCTTTTTGAAATATCTGAGTAATATTTGAATATTGTTTTGGATGAAGACCAGAGGAAGCTTAAAAAAGTTTTGGCTGATCTCTGCCTCCTGGCATCTTTGAATTTCTACTTTATTATGTTTTAAAGGGGAAAATGCTCTGACTTTGGCCAATTCTAAGACCTAGTCACTGTGTTTTATTTCCTTCATGGGTCTTATTGGTTTCAGAGATTACTGTGTTTATTTTCTGTCTTTCAAACTGCTCCTTTAGCATATAAATTTCATGAGGCCAGGAACCTTGGTGGTATTGGTCATCTCTAAGATCTGGAACATAGGATTAAAATTTTTAAGTTTATTGAATAACAGAACAAATGACTGAATGAATAATAGTAGACTGTAAGCCACGCATTTTTTTATATAGCACCTAGAACAGTTCAGCAATTCAATGTTATAAGAAGAATGTATTAAAGAAACTATAGAGGCAATGATGTTAAAACATCCTTCTCCTATCATTCATAAGGCAATCATAATGTTTAGTTTCCTCTCTTCTAGTGAAAAACTGAAACCATTATCTGACTCCTGTCTTTGAACATTTCTGTAACATCTCTGAGAGCGATACCTTTCAAATGACAGAACAAAGATCCAGTAAATAAAGTTCAGAGACGTGTTTTGAAAGAAGTTGCTGTGGCTGATGCTGTGGCTCATGATGAAGAGTTACTGCCTATGTTCTCCTCTAGGATTCTGATGGATTCCTTTCACACATTGAGGTTTTTCTTCCATTCTGAGTTTATCTTTGTGGACGGTGTAGGAGAATGGTCGAGTTTCATTCTTCTGTACATAGCTGTCCAATTTTCCCAATACCATTTATTAAAGAGACTTATCTTTTTTCCACTGGATATTTTTTCCTGCTTTGTCTAAGATTATTTGACCATAGAGTTGAGGGTCCATATCTGGGCTCTCCACTTTGTTCCACTGGTCTATGTGTCTGTTTTTGTGCCTGTACCATGCTGTCTTGGTGATCACAGCTTTGTAATAAAGCTTGAAATCAGGCAACGTGATGCTCCCAGCTTTTTCTTTTTCAACATTTCCTTGGTGATTTGGGTTTTTTTTCTGGTTCCATACAAATTTTAGGATTGTTTGTTCCAACACTTTGAAAAATGCTAATGGTATTTTAATCAGAGTAGCATTGAAAGTATAGATTGCTTTTGGCAGCACAGACATTTTAACAATGTTTATTCTTCCAATCCATGAGCATGGAATGTTCTTCCATCTTTTTGTGTCTTCTTCAATTTTTTAAAAATATTTATTTATTTATTTGACAGAGAGAGATACAGTGAGAGAGGGAACACAAGCAGGAGCAGCAGAGAAAGAAGGAGAAGCAGGCTTCCCACTGAGCAAAGAGCCAGATATGGGGCTTGATTCCAGGACCTTGGGATCATGACCGGAGCTGAAGGCAGACGCTTAACAACTGAGCCACCCAGGCGCCCCTACAGTTTCATTGTTAGTGCAAGGGAAACAAAAGCGAAAATGAACTTTTGGGACTTCATCAAGATAAAAACTTCAGCACAGCAAAGGAAACAGTAAAAAAACAAAGCAGCAGCCCACAGAATGGAAGAAGATATTCACAAATGACACTACAAAGGGCTGATATCCAAGATCTATAAAGAACTCCTCAAACTCAACACACACAAAAAAGATAATCAAGTCAAAAAATGGGCAGAAGACGTGAATAGACACTTCTCCAATAAAGACATACAAATGGCTAACAGACACATGATAATATGTTCATCATCACTAGCCATCAGGGAGATTCAAATCAAAACTACAAGGAAATACCACCTTACACCAGTTAGAATGGCCAAAATTAACAAGGCAAGAAACAACAAATGTTGGATAGGATGTGGAGAAAGGGGAAACCTCTTACACTGTTGGTGGGAATGCAAGCTGGTGCAGCCACTTTGGAAAACAGTGTGGAGGTTCCTCAAAAAATTAAAAATAGAGCTACCCTATGTCCCTGCAATTGCACTACTGGGTAGTTACCCCAAAGATACAGATGTAGTGAAAAGAAGGGGCACAAGTACCTCAATGTTCAGAGCAGAAATGTCCACAATACCCAAACTGTGGAAAGAGCCGTGATGCCCTTCAACAGACAAATGTATAAAGAAGACGTGGACCATATATACAGTGGAATATTACTCATCCATCAGAAAGGATGGATACCCAACATTTGCATCAACATGGATGGGACTAGAGGAGATTATGCTGAGTGAAATAAGTCAAGCAGAGGAAGTCAATTATCATATGGCTTCACTTACTTGTGGAACCTAAGGAATAGCATAGAGGACCTCAGGAGAAGGAAGGGAAAAGTGAAGGCGGTGGGGGGGATTTAGAGGGAGAGATGGACGATGAGACACTGTGGACTCCAAGAAACAAACTGAGGGTTTTTGAGGGGAGGGAGAGTGGGGGGGGGGTGAGCCCAGTGATGGGTATTAAGGAGCGCCTGTATTACATGGAACACTGGGTGTTATACATAAACAATGAATCTCGGAACATTACATCTAAAACTAATGATATACTGTATGGTGACTAACATAACATTAAAAAAAAAAGTAAAGTTCAGATGGTGCCAAACATTTGTACTATGATAAAGCTAACACACAATTCTAAAGTGCAAGAAGATATAACATGTAAATATTCATGCAACCAACATAGGAGTACCAGAATATATAAAGCAAATATGAACAGACTTACAGTGAGAAATAGACAGCAATTCAATAACAGCAGGGGACTATAATAGCCACTTACATCAATGGATAGATCATCCAGACAGAAAATCAATAAGGAAACATCTGCCTTAAATGGTATGTTAGACCAGAAGGACTTAACAGAAATATACAGAACATTTCATTCAAAAGCAATAGAATACCCATTCTTGGGGTGCCTGGGTGGCTCAGTTGGGTTAAGCCTCTGCCTTTGGCTCAGGTCGTGGTCCCAGGGTCCTGGGATCAAGCCCTGCATCAGGCTTACTGCTCAGAGAGGAGTCTGTTTCTCCCTCAGCCTCTCCCCCTGGCTTGTGTGTTCGCTCTCTCTCTCTCTCTCTCTCTCGTTCACTCACTCTCTCTCAAATAAATAAATAAATAAATAAAATCTTTTTTTTTTAAAGAATACCCATTCTTTTTAAGTGTACATGGAACATATTCAAGTAGAGATTGTATATTAGGCAACAAAACAAGCCTTAATAAGTTTGAAAGGATGAAAATCATATCAACCATCTTTTCCAAGCACAATGTTATGAAACTAAAAACTAATTACACAAAGAAAAATTCACAAATATGTGGAGATGAAGCAACATGCTACTGAACTACTAATGGGTCAAAGAGAAATCAAAAGAAATTTAAAAACACTCTGAGACAAACAAAAATAGAAATGTAGTACACCAACGTTTGTGTGATGCAACAAAAAAGTTCTAAAAGGAAGGTCCATAGTGACAAATGCCTACATTAAGAAATAAGAAAAGTCTCAAATAAACAATCTAACACTACAGCTTAAGGAACTAGAAAAAAGAACAAAGTCCAAAATTAGTAGAATAAAAGAAGTAACAAAGATTAGAGCAGAAGTAAATGAAATGGGACTAAAAAGACACTTGAAAAAAAATTCAATAAAATTAAGAGCTGATTCTTTGTGGAGAATAAAGAAAAATTGTTAGAAAAAATTGACAAGCCTTTAGCTAGACTCACCAAGAAAGAGGACTCAAATAAATTAAATCAGAAATGAAAGAGGAGATGTTGCACTGATACCACAGGAATACAAAGACTCATAAGAGACTACTATGAAAAATAATACATCAACAAATTGCACAACCTAGAAGAAATGGATAAATCCTAGAAACATACAACCTAATAAGACTGAATTCAGTAGGGAGCCCCCTCTCTCTGCTGCTCACTCTGTTTGTGCTCTCTCACTCTCTCTGTTAAATAAATAAATAAAATCTTTATTAAAAAAAGACTGAATCATGATGAAATAAAAAATCTGAACAGACTGATTAGTAGTAAGATTGAATCAGTAATCAAAAACCCTGTAACAAACAGAAGTCCAGGACCAGATGACTTCACTGGTGAATCCTACCAAACATTTTAAGAAAAATTAATACCAATCCTTCTATAGAACTCTTTCAAACTCGTTTATGAGGCCATTATTATCCTAATACTAAACCAGACAAGGATCCAAAACTTATATGCCAATATCTCTGCTGAATGATAGATGCAAAAATCCTCGACAAAATATTAGCAAACCGAATTCAACAATAGATTAAAAGGATCATACATGATCCTGTGAGATTTATTCCAGGGACACAAGGATGGTTCAACATCCACAAATTGATGTGATATATTGTCTTAACAAAATTAAAGATAAAAATCATATGATCATTTCAATAGATGGAGGAAAGCATTTGACACATTCAACATCCATTTATGATAAAAACTCTCCACAAAGTGGCTGTAGAGAGAATGTAATAAAGACCGTATATGTTAAGTACACAGCTAATATCATACTCAATGGTAAAAACTGAGAGCTTTTCCTCTAAGATAAGGAAGAGGAAAAGGATGCCCAGCTCACCAATTTCATTCAACATAGTAATGGAAGTCCTAGCCAGAGCAATTAGATGACAAAAAGAAATAACAGGCATCCAAACTGGAAAGAAGTAAGTGTCACTATTTGCAGATGACATATTATACACAGAAAACCCTAGAGACTCCATCAAAAAACTGTTAGAACTAAAAACAAAAAACAAACAAAAAAATACCCCCCAAAACCCTGTTAGAACTAATAAACTAAAGTTGCAGGATACAGAATTAATACACAAAAATCTTTTGCATTCCTAGATATCAGATAACCACAATGAGATATCACCTCACACCTGGTAGAATGACTATTATCAGGAAGAAAAAAAATAACAACTATGGATGAGACTGCAGAGAAAAGGAAATCCCTGTTGGTAGAAATGTAAATGTGGAAAACAGTATGGAAGTTCCTCAAAAAATCAAAAAAATAGGAGCACCTGGATGGTGCAGTTCGTTAAGTGTCCAGCTCTTGTTTTGGCTCAGGTTGTGATCTCAGCAATGAGATCAAGCCCTGTGGCAGGCTCCACACTCAGCAAGGAGTCTGCTTGAGTTTCTCTCTCCCTCTCCCTCTGTCTCTCCCTCACCACCTTCTTTCTTTCTCTCTCTAAAATAAATAAAATCTTCTAAAAAATAAAAAGAGAACTACCTTGTAGGGGCCCTTGGGTGGCTTAGTCAGTTAAGCGTCCAACTCTTGGTTTCAGCTTAGGTCATGTTCTCAGTGTCGTGAGATTGAGCTCTGCATCAGGCTCTGTGCTCAGGTGGGAGTCTGCCTGAGATTCTATCTCTCTCTCTCCCCCTCTCCCTTTACCTCTCCCTTGCTCACTCTGTCTCTCAAATAATAAATAAATACAGACATACATAAATCGAATGGCCCCACAATCCAGCAATTCCACTTCTTGGTGTTTATTCAAAGAAAATGAAATCGCAATTTGCAACAACACAGATGGATCTTAAGGTCAGTGCTAAGTGAAGTAAGTCAGAGAAAAACAAACACAAAATGATCTCTCTTATATGTGGAATCTTAAGAAACAAAAACAAGGGGTACCTGGGTAGCTCAGTGGGTTAAGCCTCCAATTCTTGGTTTTGGCTCAGGTCATGATCTCGCAGTTGTAGGATTGAGCTCCACATTGGCTCTGTGCTCAGTGCAAAGTCTGCTTCAGATTCTCTCTCCCTCTTCCTCTCACCTGCACTCTCTCTCTCTCTCAATAAATAAATAAAATCTAAAAAAACCCCACACACAACAAAAAAGCAAAAACGAAAACCACCACCACCACCAAGTACATAGACATAAAGAAAAAATAAAAATATAAAGCATTCAACAACCCCTAGGCATCTAATGAAAGAGATCATCTCAGAATGAAGTAAGCAGCAGGTTCACAGATCCATGCAATGTTGGAGCTGGTAGGGTACATGTTCTAAGTGTTATAAATCTCACATTTTATTTTTATTTGAAACTTATTTTTAATTAAGTAAATTCTATCCCCAATGTAGGTCTTGAACTTGCAACCCCAAGATCAAGAATCACATGATCTATTAACTGGGCCATCCAGGCACCCTTGAATCTCACATTTTAAGTAGTGAATAAGCCCACTGGGGAAAGGGCATGCCCCAAGTTAATAGAGACATTTAGGGGTGCCCCTGGGTAATGCTGAGTACTGAAGAATAGGTAGAACTCTAAAACTAACTTATTTACATTGCTACAAAATAACCAGTAAGTTCAGTAGGACACACACACACAAATAAAAATCAACATCGGCATTGTTAGTTTGCCATAACATAGACCAAACAGTCACTTGTTTTGGTAGAACTCTGAATCCAGCCATGTAGGAAATTGTTCCAAACATTCATGATTTTCTGTGGTAGTAAACAAGTCAGAGACCACACTGACAGTGAGTGCTGGACCATAACTCATCACTCATATTTAAGGACAGGAGTGCTTGCAATCAAACAATTAGGGTGTACAAATTACTTCTTGACTACGTTTTTATTTCTTAGCCTTATTAAAAGAAAGAATACTATCTTAACAAACCCTATTTCTGAGATTATTATATTTCTTCCACTTTGCTTTTTTAGAAGGATATTGTCATGTTGCAGCCATTCTTTTCAGAAGTATTTCTTAATTAGCAATAGAATTCAGGATCTGGTATTCTGAGATTTAGGCAATTGTGCCCAGGAAAAGTATGGCAATAACAACATAATTAATTGGCTGCAAAAAAACCCCAAAAAACAAAAAAAAAAACTATGATCCTCCAAATCTTAGAAATCTGTATTCTGATGGTGCAAATAAACCCAGACATAATGAAGTGGTCTTAGTGAAGTGGAAGCCTTGCTCTCTCCACTCTGTATTCTTTCTATTTTTACAACAGTTTTTGGTTTAATTTAATACATTATTATAGAAGGAAAGGTTCATTAAACAGCTACAGAAAAGTGAGAAATATGTTTCTTTTATGTTTTTTTAAATGAAGCATTAAAAATTAGAATACTTCTAAAATGATATTCAAATGATTTTTAATTACTACAAAGGCATTGAGATGTTAATAGACTTTATATAAAAGGGAGGAATACTCTTCCATCCATCCTTTTCTGCCACAAATTCCAACCCTAAGAAAATTATTTCTTTTGATCCACTCTGATAGCATGTAATAAAAGAACAATAAAACATATGGCCCAATTACCACTGCTTCTCATCAAGCATGAATTAATGAATATCAAATTATTATTAATTGTTTTTTCTGGCTTCCTCTCCATAGGACAATTATACATTGCTGTGTTTTGATAAGTGTTTTGTATTTAACGCTTTGCAGACCAGTCTCTAAGCGGAACAGATGCTGATATCATTACACAGAAGAATAATTCTTTAAATTTATCAACATTTGGAAAATACATGATGATCATTTAATCTCCCTAGTTGATGTCAGTTTTTCACAACTACCTTAGGCTTCCCTAAAATTCCACCCTCTCTTCAATGTTCTGTATGCCTTCTTTTGAGAAAGCAGTTCTATGTGCATATAAAATAGTTTATAAGAACAATTTCTCACAAATATACTAGTTCCTCATATAGGATTATTGAATTTTCAATTCTTCAAGAAAAAGCTCTTGAAAAATAAATGCTATAGGGTGCCTGGGTGGCTCGGTCAGTTAAGCAACCCCACTCTTGATTTCCGCTCCGATCATGATCTCAGGGTCTTGAGATGGAGCTCTGTGTCAGGATCTGCACAGACCATGGCACATGCTTGGGATTCTCTCTCTTCCTCTGCCCCTCCCCCACTGCACTTCTCTCTCAAAAAAAATAAATAAATAAAATAAAAACTATAGTTCAAGTAGTTAAAGAATTCAGTTAACCAGTATGGCACAGAATATAATAAATTGTGATCTCTGTAACTGATGACACCAATGTCAGTGAATATTTATAGACATTCCACAAAAAGATTCTGTGTAACTGGTGGTTATTTTATTTTTATTAATATGCTGTCTGTAACTGTAAAGTGCTATGTAATATGAATAGATATGCAACAAGCAGAAGAACATGTCTTTGTAATCCACAACCATTATTTCTCAGAGATTATTCATATACCTGGATTTTGAAATACATGCAAAGAAAATTGAACAATTTATAATATGTAAACTATCCACATCATGTGATTTTTCCTATTACCCATAAATCCATGTATATTTTTAAAACATTCTACACAAATTGTATCTGTGGCAAATTGAAGGAAAACATCAAATTGTTTAGAATATACTATTTAGTTCAATATGCTTAACAAACACATATTCAAATGTAGTTTTGAGAAGAAAACAACACTTGCTTTAGAATCAGATAATTTGCGGAGCAGAAAGGGACCTTAGAAATCATTTGTCTGGAAGGGCCAAGTGATTCTCTGAGGTTCATACAACTTTACATGAAACATCTTTCTGCCAAACTTCATAAAAAATTTCTATCAACATTTCTTTTGAGTGTAAAAGAAACATATCTTGCTTTTTTGACAGTTTGTCAGGATGTCAATAATGTCTGTAAATCCAAATCCTTAGGGAAACAAAGATGGCAAAAAAGGAAACTTCTCTATAACGGCAACCACGATGTCCACACACATATGGGACAGACATGGACCTAGATAGGGATGACACAGCTCACTGCCTTCAGAACGATCATTCCTTGGACATTGGTAGCTGGAACCTCTTGAATTTTTCATGGCTAAATCTAGCCAGACACCAGATGGTTTCCTTTCTGTGTATGACCTTATTGAAGGCAATTAGATTATTTGTGCAATAGCAGAATTGTGAGATACAAGAGTCAATATTCAGTGTAAATGCTTTTCTAGATGACATATTCTTAAAATAAAAGTGTAACTTCTTAATGTACGCTTTTCTCTTGATTTCCATGTGCCAGAATTATTGAATCCACTTTGCTGAAAATTTGAAAGAAAATAACAGTTAGAAATACAACTTCAGTACAAACATAAGCCTATAATTAAAAAATTTTAAATAACTATCATTGGCGGGGTAGTGGTGGGTTAAGCATTTAATGTTTTCTTTCTACTGAATTCATTACTATGGCTTTTGGTCAGACACCATAAACATAAAGTTACCAATGCCTGGTACTTGTACTTATGAGATGTCTTGAGAGTTGTGTCTTGACAACTGATACTTACTATAAAAAAGGCAATGCCTGTGGAGTGCACCTAGACATGGAGGAAGACACAGAGATTTCTGAGTATTCTGGTAATCATATCTCCCAATCCATGTCATGGATTTCTAGAAGACTGAAAGTTTCAGATTGTCACCATGCACACCAAGGCCTTTGATACAATACTGGATCATAATAAGTCTGCTAAATTAGGAAGAAAACAGAATATGGGAACTGGCTGGGGAAAGCAGAAAATAGAAAGCAAAAAAAAATATAATTAGGTTTGTTCTTATAATTGATACTGCAGCCTGATGGAACGTGGGTTTCTGAGTATTTCTCAGAACATTTTCCAGATGCAGCCTCCCAGTACCTCATTAATGTCACACATTTGTCATTAAATTCCATATTTTGGATCCCATGGAAGAATCCCACATGCTCCTCTTTTATTCACCACACCAGTAAGACGTCAGGGAACTTGCCCTCATGTAGGGCTGTTGACTTGGTATCCAATATCACCTCAGTTATTCTATGTACCATTGAATTAAAACATAAAATGCTGACAATGAGACTACTCAAGTTTCATAGGATTTTATTTTACTATCTTAGTGTACATTGTACATAACTTTAAGATCAACTTTTAAAGTTTTCACACTGTTTAAAGAAAATTAGTTAGGCTTCCCAGGGGAATTCTACCAAATATTTAAAGAAGAATTAATTCCTATTCTCCTGAAACTGTTCCAAAAAATAGAAATGGAAGGAAAACTTCCAAACTCATTTTATGAGGCCAGCATCACCTTGATCCCAAAACCAGACAAGGATCCCATCAAAAAAGAGAATTACAGACCAATATCCTTGATGAACACAGACGCGA